>CAUYLG010055943.1:0-28629 GCA_963573385.1 Cacajao melanocephalus | reverse complement strand
TTTGTTACAAAGAAAAAAAAGTGTTAGAAGAAATAATTTGAAAGCTCATTAAAACATATGAAAAAATGCTCATTGTCGCTAGTCATTAGAGAAATGCAAATCAAGACCACATTGAGATACCATCTCCCACCAGTTAGAATGGTGATCATTAAAAAATCTGGAGACAACAGATGCTGGAGAGGATGTGGAGAAATAGGAACACTTTTACACTGTTGGTGGGAATGTAAATTAGTTCAATCATTGTGGAAGACAGTGTGGAGACTCCTTAAGGATCTAGAAATAGAAATACCATTTGACCCAGCAATCCCATTACTGGGTATATACCCAAAGGAATATAAATCATTCTATTATAAAGACACATGCACATGTATGTTCATTGTGGCACTGTTTACAATAGAAAAGATCTGAAACCAACCGAAATGCCCAACAATGATAGACTGGATAAAGCAAGTGTGGCACATATACACCATGGAATATTATGCAGCCATAAAAAAAGGATGAGTTCATGTCCTTTGCAGGGACATGGATGAATCTGGAAACTATCAGTCTCAGCAAACCGACACAAGAACAGAAAACCAAACACTGCATGTTCTCACTCATAGGTGGGTGCTGAGCAATGAGAACACATGGACACATGGAGGGGAACATCACCCCCTGGGGTCTGTTGCAGGGTAGGGGGCTAGGGGAAGGATAGCAAGGGTTGGGGAAATTGGGGAGGATAACATTGGGAGAAATACCTAATGTAGGGGATGGGGGGATGGAGGCAACAAACCACCATGGCAAGTGTATACCTATGTAACAACCCTGCAAGATCTGCACATGTACCCCAGAAATTAAAGTGTAATAATAATTTTTTAAAAACTTAAAAAAAATAAACTAATCCTAAAAAGTGAAGGGCCAGGCACTGTGGCTCATGCCTGTAATTCCAGTACTTAGGGAGGCTGAGTTGGGTAGATTGCTTGAGCTTGGGAGTTTGAGACCAGTCTGGGAAACATGGTGTAACTCTGTCTCTACAAAAAATTCAAAATTTAGCCAGGAAAATAACAACAAAAAAATGACCCTTCAATGCAATAAATTTATTTTGGAGTTTACTCTGAAGAAATCACGAGATAGCTTAAAAACTGCAGTTGCAATTATCTCTATATATTCGAATAAATTGGCTGAAAACACAGGCTTCTGTCAAAAAAAAATCTCTGGTGAAGAAAATTACTCTGTTCAACGTTAACAGCAAAGCTGTTCAAATCGTGGCTTAACTGAAATGTTGAATATGGCAGTGGCGCTCCTGGAGACACTTATTTTCCTTTTGTTAGCACCGTCACCATGACACCTCTGATTACATGTGTTTGTCAGCTCACTGATGTCTCATTGGGCTTTAACACTTTCTTCCTTGTTCTCCACCCAGAACATCACAAACCACGTTGCTCTTGAAAGAGCAGTGCCCCAGAAAGCTTAGACTCCGGCCCAACTCATGCTGAGTCCTGGGTCCCAACCATTTTGGCTGGGATCTCTCAGGCTCACCGGCTTATCCTCCAAACTGTAGATCTATCTTTACATACCAATGTTTGGGTAAATAATAGATTCTGCTAATAAAAAGTACTCAAAAAATCTGCCAAATATATTTACTCAATTTTATTGTACATAAACACGTTCTTTCTTTAATCTTAATCAGAAAAATATACAAAAAAAAATACTATTGGAATGTCATTCTCTGCTATTGTTCTCATCTCTCCATATAAGTTTTACAGAAACAGTTTTAATTACTTTCCCTTTTTAAATTAATACTACTTTTTAATGTGGACTAAGTAAAACATTGCATTTCTCATTTTTCTTTCTTTAAATATTGATAACTACGTAAGGGTTTTGTGTCTACCACTTGCCATACATTATTTATTGTCCTACATCACCTTGCTAGGATTTATTAAAATTCCTGCCCTACTTTGAAGTCCATGAGGTCAAGACCCTTGTCTTGAAGCCTCAACTGATGGCACCATTCAGGGTGTTTGGTTGCTGTAGGCTGAGACTGCACAGCCAAAACGTTCCTATCCTAATTCCCAGACTCAGCAATATGCTACCTTACACAGCAAAACAAAATTTGCAAATCTGACTAAATTCAGGATTTGGGAATGGGGAGATTATTTTGGAATATCCCACTGGGCCCAATGTAATCACAATGTTTCTTACAAGACAGAGGCGGGAAGTTCAGAATTACAGAGGAAGAAATCTGACTGTGCTGTGCTGCTGGCTTTAAAGGTGGAAACGGGCAGCAAGAAGTGCAGGTGGTCTCATGAAGCTGGATAAACACGTACTAGATTCTCGCTAGTACTACAAAGTACAACTTTGTAGTTTTCTTGCTAATTTATGCAGAATGTTTAGTTTCAGACAAACATTACTGAAATAATGGGATGAACATTAAACCTGTTTTTATGTACTAAATAGCAATTTTGTAATAAGCTATAGATCATCTCATGTATAATCAGTACAAATTCATTTTCACAATAACTTCCATAAATGTACTACATCAATCTATGTGTGTATATAAAGTTATAATTAAATTGCATATTGTTTCAATATCAACAACCTAAAAATGCAAGTATTTTAAAAAATCTAGTTGTTTTGAAATATTCTTTACATGTAATAAATAAAATATGCTTAAAAGGTGGCTGTTCATAATCCATTCCTGATGCTATATCAAAATTCCACAGACTGGGTAATTTGGGAATAATAGAAATGTATTTTTCATGGATTTGAAGTTGCTAGAAGAAATGGTGTCTCGTAAGGGCTTAATCTGCTTCTAAAAATGATGCCTTGTTATTGCATCCTTCAGAAAGAAATAGGTCAAACACTCTGTCCTCATCTGACGAAGAGATGAGGGGTCCAAGAAGCTCTTGGAAACCTTTGCTGTAAGAGCATTAGTCCCATTCACGTGGGCAGGGCCCTCATGGCTTAATCAGTTCTCAGTAGGTCCCATATTTTAATATTGTCCCAATGGGATTAAAATGAATTTTGGAAGGACAGAAATATTCAGACCATAGCATTATATCCCTGTCTCTCCAAATTCATGCCTTTCCAACATGCAAAATACTGTCTCAATAGTTCCCAAAGTTCTAACTTGTTCTGGCATCAATTTTAAAGTCTGAGGCCAAAGTCTCATCTAAATGTCATCTAAGTCAGAGATAGGTGAGATTGCAAGTGTGATTCAGCCTCAGGCAAATTCTCCAACTGCTAGCCTGAAAAATCAAGCAACTTATCTGCTTCCAAAATACAATGGTGGGGCAGGCATAGAATAGACATTCCCAATCCAAAAGGAGAAATAGACAAGAAAGGAGTAACGGGTCCCAAGTAAGTCCAAAACCAAACAAGGGAAACAACATTAAATCTTACAGCCTGAAAGTAATCTTCTTGGGCTCTATGTCTCATCTTCCAGATACACTGGGGCATGGGTTGAGCCCACAAGTATCCAACCTCATGGCTTTGCTGGGAAAAGCCTACAATGCAGCTCTTACAGTTTGGAGTTTTATACCTGTGGCTGTCCCAGGCTGGAATTGCATACTAGTGATGCTACAGGTCTGGGGGACTCCCTCACCCCACTCCCTCCCATGGCTTTACTAGACATTGATCTAGTGGGGTCTCTCAGCAATGGCCCTGACCCCATAGCTCTGTTAGGCATTTCCCTAACAAGGACTCTCTGCAACAGCTCTTAGGTATAGCAGTTCTCTGCCTGATCATTGAGGCTTTTCAGTGAATCCAGGCTTTCCAGGGCATCCTTTGAAATGCAGGTGGAGGTAGTCATGCTCCCACAGCTCTTGTACTCTGTGTACCTGCAGAGTTAGCACCACATGGATATCACCAAGGTTACTACTTGTGCCCTCTGGAGGATCCATTTAAGGTGTACCTGGACTCCTTGAACCATGGTTGGTGCAGCCAAAAAGTGCTTCACTAGTATTCAGGCAGCAGAGACATGAGGGGTCACTGGGCAGTGAGCCCCAAAATTCCATGGGTTTTGTAGACCCCTTTTTTGAAACTATTCTGCCCTCAAGGTCCTGGCACTCTTGGCCTTTGATGGATGTGGCAGTCAAGAAAATCTCCAAAATGCATTTGGGATTACTCTTTCAATGTCCTGCATATTGCTATTATCAAAAGTTCACTTGGAGGACCCTTGTTGTTCTCTCCAAAACATGCCTTTTTATTCTTTACATTCTGGTCAGGCAGAATTTTCCAGATTTTTAAGTCTGCTTCTCTTTTTACTATAAATTTTACCTTTAATTCATCCTTCCTTCTCACATTTTGTATAAGACTCAAGAGAAGCCACGTAACACCCTCAACACTTCATTTGAGATTTCTTCCACCAGATATCTTAGTTCATTGTGTTACCAGAGGTAAATCTGATGGGTCTGAAGCAACTTAATTCTTGCCTCCTCAAAGGAAAGAATTCAGCCAAGAGGTAGACGTAGTTTTAAGGCAGACAGAGACAAAGACAGAGAGAGAGAGAGAGAGGCAGATTTTAGAGTAGGAGTGAGTTTATTTAAAAGTTTTAGAAGAGGAATAAAAGGAATTAAAGTACACTTGTAAGAGGGCCACATAGGCAACTTGAGAGATCCAAGTGCTGCATCCAACCCTTGACTTGGGGATTTTGTACATTGGCATGGTTTTGAGGTTCATGTGTCTCCTCTTTTGATGTTTCCGTGGGGCAGCCTTTCCACAAATACAGTGGCCTGATGGCACTTGGGAGGGGCTGCATGTACAATGTGTTTACTGAAGTTTTGTACGTGCTCATTTGCGGCTATATTAGACTGTTTTCACACTGCTGATAAAGACATGCCCAAGACTGGGTAGTTTATAAAGAAAAAGAGGTTTAATGGATTCACAGTTCCACGTGGCTGGGGAGGCCTCACAATCATGGTACAAGGTAAAAGTCATGTCTTACATGGCAGCAGACAAGAGAGAAATAAGAGGCAAGCAAAAAGGGTTTTCCCCTTAGAGAACCATCAGATTTCATGAGGCTTAATCACTACCAGGAGAACAGTGTGGGGGCACCGCCCTTACGATTCAATTATCTCCCATCAGGTCTCTCCCACAACATGTGGGGATTATGGGAGCTACAATTCAAGATAAGATTTGGGTGGGGACACAGCCAACCCATATCAGAGGCATTTTTTCCCCTACTAGTCAAATGTTCCTAGAGGAAGGTCTTATACCAGTTAAATTCCACCACTTGCCTCTCAGTATGCATGCTTGAGCTTGCTCACCCAACTCCTGAGATCTTACTGGAAGCTGCTGATCACCAGCTTCAGGTGTTTTCTATCTATTGGGAGACTGTCTTTCTCTGCCGCTGGCTGTGTACAATTATTATTTTAGACAGACCATTTAGTGACCACATGACTATCACGTGGTTGTTAAGGTTGCCTAACATTCTTGGAGGGGTGGGGGTGCCTCTCCTGTCCTGCTCATGTCTGCCGAGCAATCTATTCTAACAATGACTCTTAAATTTTGCCTTCCACAAAATACTGGAACAGGAACATAATGCTGCCAAATTATTTGCCACTTTATAGATGGTATTTCCTTTCATTTTCAATACTTTCTTCCTTATTTTTATTTCAGACCTCATTGAAATGACCTTAACTGTCTATATTTCTATCCGCATTTTGATGATGATCACTTAAGCAATTTCTAAGATTTTAACTATCTCTACAGCTCACATCTTTTTCTGAGCCCTTACCAGAATAGCCTCTAACACTCTCTTCATGGAGAGATAGGCTTCTAGGATTCACCAACAAAGTATTCCAGCCTGTACACATGACCAACTTTAAAAGCTGTTTGTTAGTCATGGTTCTCTAGAGGGATAGAACTAATAGAATACATATATAAAGAAGTTTATTAAATATTAACTTACATAATCACAAGGTCCCACAGTAGGCTGTCTGCAAGCTTGAGGAGCAGGGGAGCCTGTCTAATTCCCCAAACTGAAGAACTTGGAGTCCAGAGTTCTAGGATAGAAGCATCCAGAATGGGAAAAAGATGTAGGCTGGGAGGCTAGGCCAGTGTTGCCCTTTCACATTTTTCTGACTGCTTTATATTAGCTGGCTGTTGATTAGATTGTGCCCACCAGATTTGGGGTGGGTCTATCTTCCCCAAGATGCAATACAAGATGTTGTCATAGGTATCTTACCCTATTTTCAATTAGGCTGAATTTTCATGACTCCTAACTGTGGCTCCTGAGACCAGGCAAACTGTGGTCTTTCCCCTGCTACTTTCTTTCTGGCTCCACATGTGCTCATTGCTCCTATCCCTCATACTGAACCGACAGGGGGGAACTCACACCACACAGCTTCCATCAGAATTTGTGTTCCACACCTGCCTGCTTGTCTTCACTCCCCACTGCCTTTAGGTATCTGCTTATTGTATTATCTTTAGATTTTATTATTGCTATCTATAGCAACATTAGTCCACTTTGACATTACACCACCACTATTAGAAATGCAATTCTAAATATCCTAAGGGTTTTATTTTTAATATTGGTTTCTTATAGAAATCTGCACTGTACTTGGTAACATATCAACATATTTGAGTCTAACTTGCTTCATAACAATGGAATATGTGTACACGTGCTAGGAACATGTACCTTTAATATGTGATATCTATAACCTCTCAGTATAAGTACAGTTGAATATTTGATGAGTACAATATTTACAATATGTGAAAGTTAAAAATCTCTTCTACTTCTCTTTGAATTGATAGCAGTCGAAAATATAGTCTCCTAGGAAATAAGTAAAAAAAATTGAACTTTCTTTTCAAAGGTGCTTACGGTTGTGTCTTATTTTACAAAAGGAAGAAGAAAATAAGCCAGTGATAACAGTGATTAAGAATGGTTACAAATAAAAGCCTCACTTACAAAAGTAGACTTGAATTTTCATGAGCTGCTCATCTATCTTCGTGTACTTTTGTTATTACCCTTTTCAAAATGCTCATCTTTACCTATGACTACATTTTATATTACCCTTTCTCATAATAGCTTTGAATTTGTCCCCTCAGTGGGGTGTTGTATTCACAACTCACACACTCCTGATTTCCATGATGTAACAAAACACAGTCTGTTGCTATGGCAATGATCAGCATCTTGCAGTGCAAACCATCATGATTACAGGTCTCTGGTGCTAGACTCTTCTTCCTTCAATCAATGTTCAGAGATCTTTTTTGTTCTTCCACACATTCCAGATTAAGTGTTTAGTGTGCTTTGATTAATGTTTCAAAGTCTAACCAGTATAGTGATATGTTAAGTGGCAGTGTTTTATCTGTATTTTTCTTTAACTGCATTCATTGTTCAGCTTATATGAACAGTTCACTGAATCACAGTAAACTAGGTGTTATCTGACATTTTGAAAATATACAAATAAGTCTTGAAAAGCAAATACATGTATTTTACAATTTGTTTACATGTGAACTAGATTGTAGGACTAAAATCATAAACATGTAAACTGCATTATAACGAGTGAACTTTACATTAATAATGTCTTACCAAATATGGATCAGGATCCTGATTAACTGTATGTTGAGGACAGGTAGATCATTCCTATCACACAGGGTAAGCCACTCCAAGTATGATACTACGAATGTGTTGCTTTGTATTTACCAGACAAATTTTAGTCAAATATTTAGGTTGCAAAGCTAGATATGTATAAATTAAAAGCATACTTTATGCTTAAATTGCACTTACATATGTCCAGAAGTGAAAGCCCCCTTCTCTGGGATATATGTTCTTAGTGTTAAAAACTGTGAGGATTTTTTATAGTTTTTCAGTTCCTGCACAGAAAAACATTTAAAGTCAAAATAACAATGAATGTTGTTTTTATAAAATTATGAAACACAGGCCAGTTTTTGTAGAAATCAAATTATCACATAGAAAAAAACTGTGAATATCCTAATTCATCGAAACCCGTCTTTAAATTTTTCATACCATATTTAGATCAGCGATTTTGTGAGAAATCATCTATAAAATGTAAAATTAAGAAGTCTTATTTTCCAAATTTGAAGAATAAATTAACAGCCACTGAGGTAAAATATTACTCAAATACCCATGATTCTCCCACCTCTGATTTAATTTTGGACTCACTTAAAGGTCACCTGGTAATTTGGACTATCGTTTAAAGCCAGAACTTTACTATACTGAATCAAATTATTTTCCTCCTCGAAAATAACAAAGATACCCTAGCATAAATTGCTATTTAAAATTCACTAGATAAGAAAATCAATTTGATGAACTATCATCTAGCACTATACATCTAAATGTCCTTTTGACAACTACTAATACATAGACTAACTAACTTACACAGTTTCAAAAATTATGGGCATTTAGATTAATCTATACACATTATCAACCCTCAAATTTGCTCAGGATCAAGTAAATTGAAAGGATTGAACTCTATTCAGAAAGGAAGTATACAAATTACAAAGAGAGTGGACACATATTCATCTATCACTCTATGCAACTAAATGGCATAATTTTTGTGAGGGGAAGAAAATGAAGTATTTAAAAGTCGATGAGTTTGCATTTAAAATAAATATTTTGCATGCTCTTCTCCTTCTTTTCAGACCAATTCTTAAACTTTAGTGATATCTAGTGTTATCTAGGACTATATTACATATACCTATTGCAATGTTCTCAAGTTCTCTGTTTTCCCAAAATTCACTCTCCAAAAGGAATTTGCCAAACTAATGTAACCCCCAAAATGAATAATCAACAATCTTTATGTATTATCTTTGCATTTTATCATAAAAATTTAGTCTTACTTAACAGTAAATAGTTTCTGATTGAAAACGGCCATACGTGAGCCAACAGGTGACATAGATCAAGTTCATGGAAGCCTTTGAATGGTACTTGCCTACTCAAAGTCTCTACTTTCAGTAAGGCAAATGCCAGAATTACCATTCTACTTAGCAGGAGTGTAATAATAGTCATTGTATATAATGACATTCATATGACAATGTCTTACAAGACCGGAATCAATGAACCAAAGATGACATTGTATTTCTTGTAGCCCTAGAAGTTTCCTGCATAAACATATGAAAACATACTTCAGAGCAAGGTAGCACATATTTCAATGACAAAAGATCTGACAGTAACATTGAGCAGAGTAAGCATTTTAAACTACAAGGATAAGACCTAAAGGAAAACAAATAACTTCTGTTGGAGCTTTAAGATGAAGTAGTTTCAGATTAATGCAAATGTATTCATATGGAGAAAGAAAGCACAAGCTTCAAAGCTGGGCATAAGGCACAATTCAAAGTTAATGACCATAGAAAAAGATGTGCTAGCTAACTGAATGTGTCAATAACTGTATTAAATTGTACAAATATGATTAAAAATATCTAGACTGTTTTGTGGCCTCTCTTTTGAATATCAAATGAACCAATCTATAATTTTTATACTTTTATGTAAGTTGGCTAAATATTTTTTAATAATCACTTTATCTTTTACATAACAACATATATATTTTTAACTTAAAATTTATTACCAGTAGAAATAATCCTCTTACTGTGAGTTGTTAATCAGAATTTTGTATTCGAAATTTTAAATATTATAAAGCAAAATTTCTGAAGTAAATGTTTAGCTTTCTTGTAATTGGATTTGACCTGCTTCTTAAGTAATTATATTTCAGAAAATATCAAAAACTATAATGCACTTATTGGAAACACACAAATCAGTAAATTCTAGTCACTTATTTCAAATGGGTTTAAAGTTTTCTTCAGTTGCACATAAAATATTGAATTTTCCTGTGGTTGTTTTCTAATTATCACTTTCAAAGCCTCTGAGTAACAGTAAGTTTGGGATAGTATAAATTGATTTCACTTTGTTTTTTATTATATTGAATTAAAATTATTCATTATCAATTTTTCTTCTTTATGTATTGGTTTACACTAATACTTTTCACATGGCTTTGCAATAACAATTATTATTATACTCTTACCATACAGATTCCTAAAGCTGGGTATGAAAAACATTGCAGTAAGATAAGAAAAGACAATTAGATATGTGTTTATGATCATCTCATCATCCAGAAATTTCTCATTATGTATTTTATACAGAAGCGTGAAAGTGTGTTATTTAAATCACATATTACCACTCTAAGAGTACATGTAAAGAAACTATAAATAGTTATATTAATAATTCTTTCTAAGGATAAAAACTAATTGGTAGAAAGGCACTCAAAAAAGTCCAAAGATAATGCAGTAGAATGTCCTAAGGTAGATTCAAAAATTGAATTACTGATAGTATATTGAATTGGATCGGCATTTCAATTTCCTAGCAATTTCTCTATTTAGTAGGTAAATGACAATTGAATAAAATGGATTAAATGGCAATAAGCAACATTGGATACAATGACAATAAACATGGATAAAAAGCTGGGAAAATTTGCTTTTAAGTCATTCATTTACCTTTAACATGGACTTAAAATTGTATACATAAGCCTCAAAATATAAACTTATGAATAGGGTTATATAAGTTTAGGTTGAGTAAGTTATATAAGTTTAGGTTATTTCAAGTAAAGGAATAAAGCAAATAAGTGGACTATAATGTTTTAATTCCAGTTTACATAAAGAGATATTTCTGTTGGCAGTGCCTCCAAAAGTGGATACCACTTGGTTAGCAGAGCTCATTATTTAAAGGGGAAATTTCACAAATAGGGAAATGTTTGGTGTATGCAGTACCTAATCTATCAATATGTAAAACAAGAGTACATGTTTTCAAGAAAGATTGATGTATCTAAGCAGGACTTATTATCATATTTTATTAGAGCTGATATCACTGTATTAAAAACCAAATAACATGCCAACTAAGGAAAGTTATTCATTGGGTAGAAAAGTTTTTATTAGCCTCCTTTAACTGTAGCTTATTTGTCCCTCAAATGATTATACTTAATTTGATCATCATAATACTGCTTTTCCCCTTGGGAATCAGAAGTGCCTCTTTTAAAGCACATATATTTAAATATGTCACTGAAGACATATTTAGAATATGTCATATGGCATTCAAGTTTATCTTGCATTCTGATGACATTCCCAAGTTATCTGAAGATACTGATGGAATTTGAGGCTGGGAGCCTTCATTCATCAAAATGAAGCCTTCTTCTCTGATCAAAAGTATTCATTCCAATATGTATAAATCTGTGCCTAAATTGGAAGACCTCTGGTAAATTTTTTCTCACAAATACTATGGGCATAGTCACAAAGAAGTTTACAGATAAGTTTGACTTCTTATAGCCTTGAGATATAGTGACCAGCCTAACAATTCTCCATATATCATGTAATTCAAATGAAGTATTACTAAAATAAGTTACAAGGTCAAATACAATAGCAAATTTTATTTAGTGCACTATTATATTTATCTGGTGTAGATTTTAATAACATATAAAAACATATCTTTTTGCAAAGCCTATGTTTTAATATTTTATATTGAATGGTGCAGTAGGATCTAAAAAGGACTAAAATATTTAGTATGTGCAACACCAGGCAAACAGACTCAAAGATAGGCCTCAATGGTCCCCACCTCTTGGTATTCATACTTTATATATTCTCTTCCCTTGTCTTTGGGTGGGACCTATAACTTATTCCTAATCAATAGAATATGGCAAAGGTATGGGATATCACTTCCATGATGATGTTGTATAAAATTGTACCTCCATAGTGAGTTTTTATTTTGGAAATGCCAATGAGGCAAAGAACTAAGGGTAGCCTGAGACCAACAGACAGCTAGAAACTAGCTCTCATTCCAACAGCCCAAGGAGAAATCAATTCTGCCTACAACCATGAGAACTTGGAATTGGATCCCGCCCCAGTTGAGTCTTCAGATGATACCTCAACCCAGGTTGATACCTTGACTACAGCTTTATGAGACACTTTAAAAACTGGCCCAATCTAACCAATGCCTGGCTTTTTTTTTTTTCTTTTTAAAGAGATGAGGTCTTATTTTATTGCCCCGGCTGGAGTGTAGTGGCTATTCAAAGCCACAATTATAGTGAACTACAGCCCTAAACTCCTGAGCTCATGTGATCTTCCTGCCTCAGGTCCTGAGTAGCTTGGACAGATGGGCATGTGCCACTGTGCCCAGCTTCCTGTCTGGACTTTGTTCCATAAGTGTAAATAATTTAAAGTTGCTAAATTTGTAGCACTGTATTACATAGCAATCAATAACCAATACAAACAGAAAACTCACTTTTATGTTGATTACTAAACTGTATTTATATCATTTCAGTAGGTGAAGGATTAATTGAGACTTATTGCAAGATTTCATAGAAGAGTAATTTTTACCAAACAGAAATCAAGGTCAGCACTCTGTCAGGTCCTGGTGTGCTTGGTGTATTTTTCTGCTAACCAAGCTATTTAAGACTACCCTAAGAAATAAATGTTCTATATGATATAAGGTAAATTCTTAATATTGATTAGAAATGGGCAAAGTAACTTGATGGATATGATTAATTCTATATCAAAGAAAACAAAGAGTCTAATCATACTGTCTATTATTTCATTTCCACAAATTAACTATATGACTATAATTATTCTATTATTTCATCCATATTTCTAACAATTGGCTTAAACAATACAGTATGTCATGAGTTCAACATATTGTTGCAATTTGAAAACTGTGTCCAGATATATGAATATCTACTATGACTAACTACTATGACTAAGCATTCACTATGAGAAAATTCTCAAATGTTGAGCTTCTCTGATTTTCAGAAAGATGTACCAAGTTTAGATGTTAGTTTTATTTCCCTTTTTCAATCCCCAATTGTAATGTTTCTTCAAAATGAAAATCAATGCAACCATTCTATCTTGTAAAAACTTTTTAAAAATCGAGTTATTATAGAGAGAGCTAGAAATATTATCACCTCCATGGTTTTTAATTGAGGGGTAAATTTTCAAGAATTTCTATTTCACTTAGAAATAGAAATTCTATTTTACTTGGAAATAGAAATCCCCAAAACAAATTGTTTCCTTTCTCAAAAGACATCTGTTTACCAACTGTTTGGAACTTGATTTAAAAAAAATGGGAAAAAAGAGCAAAAAAAAAAATGCTTTGCTGATTGGAAAAAATAGCATGTTAAAATGTAGCTAAAAGGGGGAAAAGTAGTATTTTTGCCAAAAAATAAAAGCCAAAAGTGAAGTACAAAAGTGAAGACATTTTAATGAGGAATAAATATGCATGGGATATCACAGAAAGGCGAAGTTGAAAATTCAATCATTTGTCTAATAAATTAACAGTACCTACTGCTGGAACTGTCCTGTTACTTTGTGTGAAATAGCTAATGAACAGGGGAGAAGTTTCCAAAAGCAGGATAGTCAGCACATTCCAGAAACTCACTTGCTTTTTAAAAAGTATTATAAATGGCACATGGCTATTTCTTGAAAATCGACAAATTTTTCTTTTATTTCTACTTTTAGAAAAAGTTAATAGATTTTTTTTCTGTCTAGGGAAATAATAGTAACAAGGAAAAATTAAAGCTACACATTTGATGCATCATATCTGCACATATTTTTTACTTTTTAAATTGGCATTGCTTTGAATACGAAGATCACAATGAATTTCTCTTAGCATGCTTCTTTGTCCATCCAAGAGAATGACACTTCTAAGAACCACCTCACTAATATATGTGGGACTCACACACTCAATTAGCAAGGGCCAGCTTAGTGACTTAAAAGACTGACGTTCACCATCTGACACACAGGGAGTGAATACCCCATCTAAAGGGCAACTCCTCTTGACTTTAGTCATTTGCAGAGATTAGGAAATACTGTCTCAATATATCTTGAGAATAATATTTTCAAAGTGATGTTCAAGTGTTTTCACAGCACCTTCTGATTTTTAAACCTAAGTCAAACAATTTAAAATATTGCAAGGGCTTAATAGAATATGTCTAGTTGCATAAGGCAATTTACACAGCAGCATTTACCCAGTGGCCCAACCTAGGCTCACTCCCTGCCTCAAGTTGAAGGAGTCCTATGTGAGCTTCATGACCCAAACTGCACCAACAACATTCCCTGCTGGAAATTTGAAATCTGATAAAAGATACTCATATAACCACTTTTGGGTACAAATCATCCCATAAGGCAGTGACAAAAATAGTAAGAAAGGTCCAGAAACTCTAGGAAGTACATTGATACCCAACCATCCTTTAATTTTTAGGTGACTTCCCTGATTCTTCTGATAAATACCTTTTGACTATGTTTTTCCTCAGTTAACCAAAATAGAGTTTTGTTTCATGAATACAAAAACAAAAAAAAGCCTAACAACCACAACAAGAAAACCTTAATTGAGATTCACTCTTTTCCTTTCCATTCAATCCCTTTCCTTTTTTAAAAAAATTATTTATTATAATTTAAGTTCTGGGGTACATGTACAGAATATGCAGGTTTGTTACATAGGTGTACAGGTGCCGTGGTGGTTTGCTGTATCCATCACCATCATCCATCGATGATAGACTAAAGAAAATGTGGTACATATACACCAGGAATACTATGCAGCCATAAAAAAGGATGAGTTCTTGTCCTTTGCAGGGACATGGATGAAGTTGGAAATCATCACTCTCAGCAAACTGACACAAGAACCGATAACCAAACACTGCATGTTCTCATTCATCCAATCCCTTTCTATGCATAGTTTCAATCAGGAGAAAGGCCAGGCTTCTAAGGGTATGTAAATGGGGGGCAGTAAAAAGGGGGAAATGTTTTTGCTTGTTAGTGAAATTGTGGTGATGAAAGGGCAGTTGCCATCATTATTTAGTATTTCAGGGGGTGGAGTCTGGAGAAGTTCCAGGTCTAGTAAACATACTGCATTGAGAGGCATAAATGTATGCATAAAGAATGTTGCCATTCAAACACCGAAAGAAACATTGATTTGTTTCTCAAAGATCTCAAGAGGAGCAGCATGATATACCCAAAGTCAATAATTTGTTATTTCAAAACTTAAGATGTCAACTTCACATCTCCAAACGATTCTCAAATTGTTTTCCTTCTTACTCTTTCTTTTTTTCTTCTTCTTTTCTTTCATTTTTATTTATTCATTTTTGTTTTCACAAACTGCATCTTTGCCCTTGAGTGTTTGCAATATACAAGAAGGTATATTAAATGACTTGGATTTTTTTTTAATAAAAAAGAAAGAAAACATAGTCTTGAGAATCTTAAATCCAGAGGTTTTACTTTATTTCTCACCTATTTTTCTGCTAGCTTCTAGAGATGAAATCTTATATATCACTTACCTTTCTTATGTTGTCACTAGAGAGAACTTGAAAATGTCTTTACTTTTGACTGCCATTTATTTTTGGATTGCCCACTAAAATAAAATGAAAATTTTCCAAATAGCTTCCACTCATTGAGCGAGTACTTAACCTTCGTTACCACTCTAGTAGCATAAGTTCACTAGGGAACCTGTTTCATATTTGCAATTGTAGGCATTACCATATATATGCTTTTTGGTTTAGACCTTCTTGGAAGCCTTAACAAATGTGAAGGCTTTGCAACGTATTTTGTGGATGTTTAGTAGTTGCATTGTATAAGAAATTCATTGATAAAGCTTAATAAAGCAAGAATTGTCTCTATTTTCCTTAGATACATCTCACTCTCCATTTGTTCTTATTCAAATTTAGCTGCTTTCTTCAAATCTACAAACTTCTCCAAGCTCATTTGTCATCTTTAGCAAGCCTGGTGAACACATTTATTGATCACCTGGCACAAGCCAGAAAACACCTATAATTGCAAAAGCTAATAGAAGCATAGTAATATGACACTTGAAAGGAATTGATGAGGAAATATTTTTCATGTGGTTTGGAGAGATGAATGTTTTAAGCAAGCAAAGCCTGACATCATCAAATAGTTTATAATTCTTCTGCTCGTCTTTGGATTTCTTTGGGTTTTTATCATTGTGTTATAAAACTTGTTTAAATGACTGCAGCTTTACCAGAATGTGAACTTCCTGTAGCAGTCATCATCTCTGAGCTTTGTATCTCAATGTCTAAGCAAGTTGCCTGGCTCATACGAGGTACTTAAAAAATGACTATGAGTGAATAGGTGGGAAGCCATTCTAAATTATTGCTTTCATCAAGGTTCTTTCTGATTCACTGATTTCTCAAGATTTTCTGCTGCATTTGGACCACTAAGTATGCTGACTGTGTCAGGAAATTATATCTTTCACTATAAAGAAAAACTTGGCCAGGCATGGTTGAACATGACATGGAATCCCAGCACTTTGGGAGACCAAGGCAGGTGGACCACTTGCATCCAGGAGATCGACATCAGCCTGGGCAACAAAACAAGGTAAGTGATTAAGGGAGTCATTTTTGAAGATTGTTCCCAAGGCACTCAAGACGTCTCATTCATTTACCTAGCAAAATTAAGAGCAAGAACTGGACTTTGGTAAATGTATGGAGGAAAATTAATTTCTTAAAAGCAGAATGATTTGCTGTTGAACTGCAGAATGATTTGCTGTTGTAAAACTCCAAAAAAATTTTGAAAAAAGTACAAGTAGAAATCTGTATTGTATTAGTCTGTTCTCACATTGCTATAAGTACTACCTGAGACTGGGTAATTTATAAAGAAAAGAGGTTTAATCAACTCACAGTTCCAAAGACTGTACAGGAAGCATGGCTGGAAAGCCTCAGGAAATTTACAATCATGGCAGAAGGTGAAGGGGAAGCAGGCACGTCTTGACAGGGAAGCAGGAGAACGCAAAGTGGGAAGTGCTACACACTTTTTAACAACCCGATCGCATGAAAACTGACTCACTATCATAAGAGCAGCAAGGGGGAAATCTGCCCCCGTGAGCCAATCACCTCCCACCAGGTCCCTTCCCCAACACTGAGGATTACAATTCAACATGAGATTTGGGTGAAGACGCAGAGCCAAACCATATCATGTGTCAGGCCCAGAATTGTGTGAAAACAATTTAAGTAAGATTCTTACACTTCTAACCACAATCACAAATATGACATGCCCACTTGGGCTGTGAGTGTTACTAAATGATTCTCAAATGGAGGACATTACTTGGGAGTGGAAAGCAGCAGGGATTTTGGTGACAAATAAAACTGGACCATTTCCTGACTTTGTCACCTATAACCTACAGGAAATCTTCTTAACTGTGCAAATATCAATTTACTCAATTTTAGATATGCTAATGATTAGACTATCTAAAGTGATTATTACTACAGAAGACTGAAAAGTGCTTTGCCTAGTACTTGACACACAATAGGTGCCCAAACACATTAATATTTCCTTCCCCATTGAAATCAGTACTACTCCTGCCTACCCAATTTCCATGTATTTTTTAATTCAACTAACATTTGTTGAGAACCACTCTGGTAAATATTAAGAAAAATATAAAAGTGAAATAGATTATAGTTCTAGCCTTCTGAAACCTTAGCTATTTCAGGTGAGAACAAATCACATCATATGTATCAGAGAAAGGGCAAGTCACAATGAATAAAATGTTAACATTTAAATAAAGTGATGCAGCAGTACAGTGGAGGGAGGGTAAGAGTAATCTGAGCTAGATGAATCTTTAAAAGTTTCTTTGAGGAAGTGCAGGATTTAGCTTACAGGTTTGCATTCTGTATTAAACTTACCCTAAGCAGTGCAATTACTAGGAAAATCTCCTTTTTACTTTATTGTTTCATGTTTGGTAGACCTTACTCACAAGTTATAAAGCATCTTGGAGTTACTGGCTTTCATCACACTGTGAAGGTTCATGCATTTATACCATGCAGTAAAAATTGGGAAAAAAACCTAAATTTGTTTAGAATGCTAAGACCAGAGGTATGTAATCTTGATCATTTGCAGAGTATTTTCTACCTATAAAATGTAGTTATCTCACTATTTCCAATCATCGGGATGATGATTTAACAAGGTGGTATCTATAGAAGAGAACCTTATCTATCAAGTGCTGTCAAAACTGAGATTATTTTTATTATAGTTGGAGTTCAACTAGTAACTGTTAATTGATTAAAACTTATAGCAGTTTTATGAGTTAGAAAATAATTTTCCATTGTCTAAGTGAATCACTGAGATGTTTCATTAAAGGCACCTAAATAAATTTTTAGCTTCCTGTATAAAATCAGTCAACCATACAGGTGATATATCTGACAAGTCCTAGAGTATACTGGAAATATTAATATTTTCTTTATTAGCTTTGACAATGTCTCAACTTTTGCCATAGTACAATTATGCTAAGTTTTGGTAAAATAAAAGTTACAAGTAAATTTTTAACTCCATAGGGGAAACTAAATTGAGAAATCTGAGAACACAGTTTTTTATACTCCAATGTAAACTGTGGGGAAAAAAAACTGTTTCAAATTTTAGGGCAATTGTTTTGCAAATAAACAGAATTACAGTTTTTCTCATTATTGTCATTAAGAAGTATCCTATCTTCTAATTTCTTCATTTGAAAATGTTAAATATATACGTAAAAAATAATCTAGTTGATCAATTGAGCTTTCATTGATTTGAAGAAATATTAATGCACGTAATGTTTACCTGAAAGCCACAACAGATGAATTTAGAATCCAGGTCTACCATACTGGATTATATTAGCTTGGGTAATTACATGTTTACTCTGGCCTCAATTGCTTTATCTTAAAATGAAAGGTTACTATTATTGGCTCTGTTGGAAATTTTCAAGAATTGACAAGATTCTATATTAAAAGTGCATTTTATTTATTTAAAAACTTTTTTTAAGAGCCAGGGTTTTGCTCTGCCACCTAGGCTGGCGTGCAGTGGTACAATCACACCTCACTGCAGCCTCAAACTTATTGCTCAAGTTATCCTCCAACCTCAGCCTCCTGAGCAGCTAAGACCTCAGGCCTGTCCCACCATGCCTGGCTAATGCTATTTGTATATGTATTTATGTATGCATGTACTTATTTGTTTGTTCATTATTATAGAGATAGGATCTAGCTAAGTTGCCCAGGCTGGTCTTGAACTCCTGGTCTCAAGTGATCCTCCTGCCTTGGCCTCCCAAAATATGGGATTATAGGCATGAGCCACCACACAGAGCCTCTAAAAGTGTATTTGAAATGTTTGCTGACAGCCATTATTTACAATTTAGACGCAAATTTTCAAACTTCTTAATAATTTGCATTCACATAGAATTTCCTACTAATATTGGCCAAGAAAAACCATATTAGGCCTGTACTTCAATTTGCCGATTACAAAATACTTCTTCGCTGAAACAAGACCTACCACAAAAGTCACACTTGAAAAAACGATAAAATTAAGTTTCAACGCATATTTTTGACTCCCACAGTGTGCCAGACATGAACCTCTGCTAACTCATAGCTATTTATTAAAAACAATTTGTGTTTTTGCACTATTTCAGATAGCTTCTTTGACAGTTGTGTTCAAGTTTTAAACGGCTGAAGGAGAGAGGGGTAAGAGGACTTCTAGGTAAGAATCCAGAGACCCTGGTGTTGTCTCAGTCCCATCCTCAGTTCTGACTCAATAAACTGTGAGCTTCTGCCTGAGCCACCAACTCTCTCCTAAATTTCTTTCCACTCCAAACATGAGCTGGGGGAACTAGATAATCTCTAAGTTATTTTTTTCATTAATTGAAAAAGAGTGATTATCAAAAGGTGAGCCTTGACACATGAAATATAATTCAGTAGCAACAAGCCCCAAGCATTAATGTAAAAGTAGTTAATTTTGTGCTGCTAAGGCTATATGAATAATAAAACTTTCAATATCAGTAATATTAATTAGAAAATGGGATCCTTACTTACATTTGAATTTAAAATAAGTCTTATTTATTTTTGGAATAACTTAAGCTGGACTTGAACTAAAGGATTGGAATTCAATTAACCTCTGTTTAGACAAATACTTCACATCTTTCAAGACACAGTATAATTGCCTCACTTCCATAAATCCAGTGGTTCCCTGCATAAAATTCCAGTATACTTACTATATTTATCACTTAAAGACACATAGCATACTATCTTGTATTTGCCTCTAATTGCATTCTTTAAAGACTTCTATGATAGTAGAAACCATGAGAGAGTGAGAAAATAGAAGTTCAAATTATGTACATTGCTCAAAATCAAAGAAATATGAGATAATTTATTTAGTGGAGAGTGACAACATGCTAACTCTGGTGAGAACAGTTTAAAAATGTAAATATATGCAACTGCATATGTGATTTCTTTCTTTCATGTCATTAAATAAAGGATGTAGAAAATAACGCCGTACAAATGCTAGAGAAAAATCATGTTACACAATCTGTGCCCCTGAGGAGTTTTTTTCCCACACATTATAAATTTTGTTTTTTGTTTTTTGCATATCTAAGTGCAGTAATCTCTGTTAAAACAGCTTATTTCATCTATTGTTTCTGGTCCTATTTAAACAACACAAATAAAAAATTGCATTAAAATATATATGTTTTAAAATTTACTTTAATTATATTTTAAGTTCTAGGACACATATGCAGAATGTGAAGTTTTGTTACATAGGAAACATGTGCCCTTGTGGTTTGCTGCACTCACCAACCCATCACCTAGGTATTAAGCCCAGCATCCCTTAGCTATTCTTCTAGATGCTCTCCCTCCCCCTACCACTACTACCAACAGGCCCTAGTGTGTGTTGTTCCCCCTACCCGATGTGTTCATGTGTTCTCATCATTCAGCTGCCACTTATATGTGAGAATATGTGGTGTTAGGTTTTCTGTTCCTGTGTTAGCGTGCTGAAGATAATGACCTCCAACTCCATCCATATCCCTGCAAAGGACATGATCTCATTTATTTTTATGGCTGCATAGTATTCCATGGTATATATGTGCCACATGTTTTTAATCCAGCTTATCATCCATGGGCATTTGGGTTGCTTCCATGTCTTTGCTATTGTGAATACTGCTGCAATGAGCATACATGCTCATGTATCTTTATAATGGAATGATTTATATTCCTGTACGTATAAACTCAGTAATGGGATTGCTGAGTCAAATGCTATTTCTAGTTCTAGGTCTGTCAAGAATCACCGCACTGTCATCCACAATGCTTGAACTAATTTACATTCCCAACAACAGTTTAAAAGCATTCCTATTTCTCCACAGCCTTGCCAGCCTCTGTTGTTTGACATTTTAATAATCATCATTCTGACTGGTGAGATAGTATCTAGCATGTCTCTTTGTTTAATGTACCAGAATCTGTCGGATGCAGCTAAAGCAATATTAGGCGAAAAATGTATAGTACTAAATGCCTACATTAAAGAGCTAGAAAGATCTCAAATTGACACCCTAACATCACAGCTAAGAGATCTAGAGAACCAAGAGCAAACAAACCCCAACACTAGCAAAAGACAAGAAATAACCAACATCAAAGCAGAACTGAAGGAGACAGAACACAAAAAGCCTTCAAAAAAATCAATGAATCCAGGAGCTTGCTTTCTGAAAAAGTTATAATAGACTGCTAACTAGACTAATAAAGAAGAACAAAGAGAAAAATCAAACAGACACTATAAAAAATGATAAAGGGTATCTCATCACTGACCCCAGAGAAATACAAACAACCATCAGAGAATACTATAAACACCTCTATGCAAATAAAATATTTTTAAAAAACAAGAAACTATTAACAAAAACAAAAATCACATCTTACACCTTAGTGGAATAAAAAAGACACAGAAGTTGTAAGGCAAATTCCCTATTGCTTAATGTTATATTAACCTCTGTAATTACAAAATATTTTTGTAACAAAAAACATTGACTTCAAGTTATTGTAACATCTTTAAGGATTTTTAGTCAGATCATTAAATTATTTTCTAGTTTTTTTTTTTTTTTAAGTGCCTGGGAATTACAGACTTTATTTGTCAAAGTCCTACTGTGTGCTCAGGAATTGTACCCATACCTCATTGCCTACTGATAGTTATTATTCAGGTCAACATAATTTGCACCAGCCTCCCAATCTACCTTACTTTTACTCCTGTCTAGTCTACATATAGAAACAGTGAACCGTACAAAATCCCAAATTGTTCCTTCAAATTTCCTGCTAACCATACTTTATGGCTTCCTAATACCATCAAGATAAAATCAAATGTTCCAGCATATCATGGAAAGCCCTGTATGATCTTTCCTTGACTGTTTAATGTATTTCAATTTCATCACATTCACACTCTAAGCTCTAGCTGTAGTAGTGATATATTATTTCCTTAACCCTAGTTCCTTTTTACCCATTGGCCTCTATACATAAACTTTGTATTAAGAAAGTATCTATGATTTTCTTTTTTATTGTATTATTTAATCCCCAAAGACTGTTGTACTTTGTTATATGCCTTTTCTGCATCAATGAAGATGATCCTATAATTTTTCTCTTTAGTTCTATCAATGTGGTGAATTATGCTTTTAGATTTCCTAATATTGAAATCATCCTTGCATCCCTGGAATTAATCCCACTTTGTCATGATGGCTTCTCTTTTAAATGAGCTAAATAATTCTGTTTGCTACTGTTTTCTTAAAATTTCTGCATTACTATTCATAATCACGGTTGGCCTTTAGCTTTCCTGTACAGTACAATCTTTGTTGGGGATAAGGATTCCAGTAATTCTTATTTCATAAATCATATTTGGATATTTTTCTTCCTAGTCTATACTGTGGAACAACTTATGTTGCTTTAGGATTATCTGAGCTTTGGAATATTTCCTGCATGAATTTATCTGGGCCAGGGATTTTTATGGCAGAGCACAGGAATCACTGCCTTTCTGTGCATTAACTTATTTTGGTATTTCTAATATGAAAGTAATATTTTACCTTCTGGGGTTTAGATTTTTCAATTTCCCTTACTTTGGTTAACTGTTATCTTGTCTATTTTATTTATTTTCTTCAAACAACTTACTTATTAGCTAATTACACCTTTTGTTTTCCAACTTGTTAAATTGTTTTTTTTTTTTATTAATTTTCTTCATCTGCTTTCTTTTCTTACTCTGGTAATCATTTTTTTAGAATTTTAAGTTTAAATGTGTTACTCTGTAATTTTTATGCTTACTATTTTTATTAATATAGCTGTCTTTTCCTGGAAAAGAGCTTTTACTGAATTTGGAGATGTCATTTCACTACTTATTTTAACATTACAAATTTTTAAATTTTGTTTCCTCTTTAAACGAAATTATTGTTGTATATCATATTTTAAAGAATTTGTTCTGCATTTGTACAATTAACTAAACTTTAATATAAATATTAATTATATAAATGTTCCTTGTGAAATGTTTAAAAGTATATTTATATTATTGGAGTTCAAAGTATGTATATATATATTTTTTGTTTGTTTTGTTTTTTGTTTTTTCTTTTCCTACTTGCAATGTCACCACCATGGTTCATGACTCATCTCACATCAATCATCATCTGTGTTATTGTCGTTTTCTTTTAAAAGTTTTTCCTACTTCTCTCCTTATTCCTAATTGTATTTTCTTAATGTATCAGCTGAAAGCAGCTGTTTAAGATATCAATCAGTTACGGCCGTTCATTTCACCATAAATGCCTGATTGATTCCCAGGGCAGTCTTTGACCTCCTAGTGGCCCCCCTCTTGCTCAAGCTACGCCCACCACAATAGTAATCTTGCTATTCATTAAAAACTAGTATCATGTTCCTAACTTAGGACAGTGATCTAGTTTTTTTTTTTTTCGCCTGAATTATTTTGCACCTTGGAAGCCACATGGTTAAACCTCTCACCTCTTTTAAATACTTATTCAAAATGTTAGTTTCTCAATGAGGCTTATCCAAATTACTGCGTTTAAATAGTGGAATATTCCATTTTCCACCACCCACTGGGCTCACGTTCTATTTACATTGCTTCAGTTTTCCTTTTTTCAAAATCATTTTCCATTAACGTGCTAGATTATGTGTATATTTATTATGACTATTATTCATTGTTGCTTTTACAACTGTTGTAAAATTTTTCGATTTATTATGAAAATTTCTCTATTTATTATGACTACTAGTCATTGTTTGTTGCTTTTACAAACATTGTGTTTTACATTACTTGTTGTTTCACTCCAAGCTGCTAATATTCAAGGTCCACAAAAGTAGTATGTTTGCTTTGTTCACTGATATATCACAAGCACCCAGGACAGTGTTGATCACATAATTGACACTTAGAAATATTGTTGAATAATCAAAATACATTGAATTTTATATTCAGGTACAAGCAACCCTTGACAATACTGTGGGTTAGATTCCAGACCACCACAATAAATCAAATATTGCAATAAAGTGAGTCACACAATTTTTTTGGTTTCTCAGTGCATATGAAAATTATGTTTATAATATTCTGTAGTCTATTAAGTGTGTAATAACATTATATATAAAATGCAATGTACATACTTTAGTTTAATATACTTTATTACTTTAAAAAGCTAAAGATAATTCAGTCCTTCCACAAGTCATAATTATTTTGCTGGTGGAGGGCCCTGCCTTAATGGTGATGGCTGCTTACTGATGAGGGAGGTGGTTACTAAAGGTTAGGGTGACTGTGGAAATTTCCTCAGATAAGACAATAGAGTTTGCCACATTAACTGACTCTTCCTTTCATGAAAGATTTCTCTGTAGTATGTGATGCTGTTTGATAGCATTTAACCTATATTAGAACTTCTTTCAAAATTAGAGTTAATCCTCTCAAACCCTGCCATTGCTTTATCAACAAAGCTTGTGGAATATTCATTTCAACAATGTTCACAGCATCTTCACCAATAGATTTCGTCTTAAGAAACCACTTACTTTATTCATTCATAGGCAGCAACTTCTTATCCATTCAAGTTTGATAATGAGATTGCAGCAATTCAGTCACATCTTCAGGCTCCATTTCTAATTCTAATTCTCTTGCTACTTCTACCACATCTGCAGTTATTTTCTCCAATGAAGTGTTGAACACCTCAAAGTCATTCACGAGGGTAGGAATCAACATCTTCCTAATTCCCAGATACTTTGACCTTCTCCCATGAATCATGAATGCTCTTAATAGCATTTAGAATGGTAAATTCATTCCAGAAGGTTTTCAATTTACTTTACCCAGATTCATAAAAGGAGTCACTATCTATGGTACCTATAACCTTAGAGAATGTATTTCCTAAATAATTATACTTGAAAGTTGAAATGAAAGGCTTGATCCGGGGCTGCAGAATGGATGTTATGTTAGCAAGTGTGAAAACATTAGTCTCCTTGTATACTTGCATATAAGCTCTTGGATGACCAGGGACATTTTTAATTAGTAATAACATTTTGAAAGAAATCTTATTTTCGGAGCTATAGGTCTCAACAGTGGGCCTAAAATGTTCAGTGAACCATGATGTAAACAGATGTGTTGTCATCTGACTTCGTTGTACCACTTATACAGCACAGGCAGAGTAGATTTGGCATAATTACTGAGGGCCCTAGAATGTTCAGAACAGTAAATGAGCATTGGCTTCAACTTAAAGTCTTCTTCTACATTAGTCCCTAACCAGGACGTCAGCCAATCCTTTCAAGCTTTGAAGCCAGACTTCTCATCTATATTGAAAATCTGTTGTTTTAGTGCAACCACCTTCATCAATGATCTTAGCTAGCCCTTCTGGTGCTACAGCTTCTCCATCAGCACTTGTAGCTTCAACCTTGCATTTTTATATTCTGGAGACAACTTCTTTCCTTAAACATCATGAACCAACCTCTGCTAGCTTTTCTTCTGTAGCTTCCTCACATCTCTTAGCCTTCACAGAATTGCATAGCATTAGGACCTTGCTTTGGATTAAACTTTGGCTGAAGGAAATATTGTGGTGGGTTCGACCTTCTATATGGACCACTAAAATTTTCTCCGTCTCAACAATAAGGCTGTTTCACTTTCTTATTGTTTTTGTGTGAAATAGCACTTGTAATCTTCTTTGAAAACTTTCCTTTGCATTCAAAATTTGACTAACTTGTGTAAGAGGCCTAGCTTTCAGCCTATCTCAGCTTTAGACATGCCTTTCTTGTTAAGCTTAATCATTTCTGTGTTTTAAAGTGAGAAACATGCAACATTTCCTTTCACTTGAACATGTAGATAACCATAGTAGGGTTATTAATTGGCCTAATTTCAAATATTCTTGTGTCTCAGAGAATAGGGAGGCCCAGGGATAGATAGATTGGAGTAGTCAAAACACATACCCTTATTGATTAGATTTGCCATCTTATATGGGCACAGTTCATGGTGTCCAAAAACAGTTAGACTAGTAACATCAAACATCACTGATCACTGATCATTACAACGGATGGAATAATAATGAAAACGTTCTAATATTGTGAGAATTACCAAAATGCTCCCTAAAGACAGGAAGTAAGCATGTGCCTGTGGAAAACTGATGCAAATGGACTTGCTGAACAACAGGTTTCCACAAATCTGTAAAATGTAAAAAAAAGTAATGTCTGCAAAGTACAATAAAATGAAGCACAGTAAAACAAATTGTGTCTGTATGCTGCTTAATGAAGCAACTATCCACTAAAAAGTGTCAGATACAAATATATAGGTGTTCATTGACCTTCCTGAATGAAGAGGAAAAGTAGGGTTTCCTTTGAATTTCCTACTTAATAAAACAGGAGTCTCTTCTTCTGACCCTTCACTGAATAACAAAGTATTGGAATATAATTAGCTTCCATTTAACCTCTACTGAGTGAAATTAATCCTGTAGCAGGCATAAAGAAAGATTGTAAATGACAAGCCTTCCCTATACATAGGATTTTGGCATGTTTGAAATTTTTCCTGGGTTGGAAAATTCTGCAGTCTGTCTCAGGTATTTAGCAATATCCTGCTCTGTGACATGCGATAGCATATTACATATGTTCAGAAAAGAAGTTTGTAGATAACTTTTGAGCACTGCATGAGTTTTCTAGTTATAGAAAGACATATGCAAGGGAATTGGCTTTCAGAACTGGCTCCCAGAATGAAGAGTGGAAGTGGTATTTGTAGTTTAAACTGTTATATCTTCAACAATAATTCAATTACGATAAACTTGAGCCAATATTAATGAAAAAGGTGTTTTCGTCTTAGAAGGACCATCTCAGAATTCAGGGTTTTGGGAATGTTCAAATTTTCATGGCCTTTAGGAAGTTTCTACAGCTCCCTGGTTACCTCAGGCGTTGAGAAACATGACCTCTTTCTGACCTATTTTTTGTGTTTCTATGGCCAAACTCTGTGATGAGACTAACGGCAAGGTGTCAGATTGGCCCTTTGAATACTTTGTAGTAGTCATTTACTAAGGTATGTATTTAATTAAATAGCAACTTTCCTGAACCAGAACCATTAATTTGATAATATGTTCTATTATGTCTATTTTATTTCTACAGGGGGAACTGATGATGTGGAGAAATATATAATAATATCCTCATATTATGTAAACATGGAACTATAATATACTAATCTTGAGGCTTTTTAAAGCATCTAGAGTTATTTACTCACTCTATGTCTCATGTGAAGCATAATCCTTTGTCCTTTTCTTGTCATCCATTCCAAGTCTGAAAATCAGAGTCTGCAAATTCACCAAGGTACTTGCCAAGAAATGGCATTGTATTCCGCTTCTAAGACTGGATTTCAGAAGCCTCAGAGCAGCATCAGACTATGCTTCTTATAAGGAGGAATTCGATAAGTGTTTTATATATGGAACTTATGGAATTCCACTATGTTTTGCATATGGAGATTGTAACTCAAAATTCCTCCCTCCATAAATGAGAGGAGTTTGAGTCATGATCTCCATATACAAAACACAGTCTTTATGTCTTTAATTATGGACTCTCCTACCTAATCAAGTGGTAATCTCCCTTAAATTTGATATCTCTGGCATGGGTATGGTTGAAAAAATATTTTTTAACCTATCCAAATAGGGTGCAAAATTAGACAAAAATCACTTGGATCAATATTTGACCATTTATCAGACAATATTTATCAATATACATCATTTTTTAAAGAACCACCTTCCTTAGGTGTTGCAAATTTATTAATTGACAATACATACGTGATTTCTCACAAGATATTTTTCATGAACTTTGATATATCAGTTAGAGCAAGATGCCATTGAAAATTTGTGTCATTCTAAATTTCCCCATTAAATCATTTAAAATCATGATTGTTAGACAAAAAAAAAAAAAAGATAAAAGTGGTTTTTACACAGGTCCACTAGAAAATAGAACATTTAAAAGAACAATATTCCAAGACAAATCATCAAAGTTAAACTCCCCTCTTTAGTTTCATTTGGACCCACATAACTTAACTCTTGTTCTTTTGATCCTGAGTCAACAGTTTGCTTCATGAAATCATCTACTTCATCAATAAACATGGAAATCCTGACTCAGTCCCAATATGAGGGACATCTGTTTTCATAGACCATGTCATATGGTGCTGAGAACCTGAGCTCATGACTCTCTCCATGACTCTGCACCAACAATCAAGGGTGCTTGTTACAACTTTTCTACCAAGACTATGAGAAACGAGCTCTATTTATTATTTCTCCAAGGAGATCCAGCTTCTGCTTTGTAACTTGTGGCAGGAACTTTACATAAATAAGAGAATAATGCTAACCACCTATACAGGGTCAGAATGGAGTAAAATAGCATCTCTAATTGCGGCATAAAACACAACTATATGAAGTCCTTGCCCATGCCTATGTCCTGA
>CAUYLG010055942.1:0-32575 GCA_963573385.1 Cacajao melanocephalus | reverse complement strand
TTATAACTATGTATCTATAGAAATACACGGGGGGATTTGTTAGGCTCATGTGATGACAGAAGCTGGGAAGTCACAGGGCAGGCCATCTGCAAGCTGGAGAACAGGGAAGCCTGCAGCATGGCTCGGTCCAAGTCCAAAGGCTGCAGAACCACAGGAGCTGATACTGTGAAGTGTGAGGCCAGAGGCCAGAGAACCTGAAGTTCCAACGCCCTAGGGCAGGAGAAGGGTGTCCCAGCTCCTGAAGAGAGACAGCAAGAGCACATTCACCCTTCTGTTCTAGGTGGGCCCTCAGCTGACTGGATGGTGCCAGCCCACACTGGGTGAGGGTGGATCTTCACAGGGATTCAAATGCCAACCTCTTCTGAATACACCCTCACGAACACACCCAGAAAGAGTGGTTTACCAGCTATCTGGGTATCCCTTAATCCAGCCAAGCTGACACCTGAAATTAACTCTCACAAGCAGGAAAAGCTGAAAATGAAGCCTGAGTCTTCCATTCCTGTTCGTTAGGGCCAAGGGCCTGCATGGAAATCCCATGCTGTGTGTCTGCATGGGGCCATCCTGGCTGCCTCGCTTGTTTCTTCTGAGCTGTACTGACACTGTTATCCCGCCTATGCTCAAATGAATCTAGACCATTCTCTTCCTGGAGCCACTCTAGAATATGTTCCTTCCCATTGATGAATGAGAAGAAATAATGTATGTGAAAGTACTTGATGAGATGTAGACTAGAATCATATACTGGACACGATTGTGCTTTTATACAGTAGGCCTGGCTGAGTTCATGTAGTTTGCCTGACCAGCCTGGAGCCGCCTTTCCAGCTGCCAGCTGAAATCTCCTCCAGGTGATCCTGGGCTCCTTCTCTGCTGCTGGTGTTGGTTCTGCCCTTTGGACAAAGAAGGGTGTGCTTGCTGATACAGAGCTGCCTTTCCTGGTTGGCATTCCTGTTGTTTTATTTTTGAGCGTGTGTGTGTGTGTGTGTGTGTGTGTGTGTGTGTGTGTGTTTGAGACGGAGCGTCACTCTTGTTGCCCAGGCGGGAGTGCAATGGCTCACTGCAACCTCCGTTTCATGATTTCAAGCCATTCTCCTGCCTCAGCCTCCCGAGTAGCTGGGATTAGAGGCATGTGTCCCCATGCCCGTCTAATTTTGTATTTTTAGTAGAGATGGGGGTTTCTCCATGTTGGTCAGGCTGGTCTTGAACTCCTGACCTCAGGTGATCCACCTGCCTTAGCCTCCCAATCTAGTAGGTGGCGGAGCTGAGACAAGAACATTCAGCCCTCTGTAACAGGTCTGTGACAAAAAATTCCCACTGAGTGAATGAATTTCCACTCTAAAGCTAGGAGCCCCTCCAGACCACAAGAAAAAACATGGGCCAGAGTCACAGGACCTCAAAGGCTTAGAGAATAGAAAGAAGATCAAAGATGTAGATTCAAGTGCCAGCTGGAACACACCACCCCTGAGTCCTGGCAGCCAAGCGTCCTCCTGAATCCAGAGCTGGAGGCAGTGGGTGCTGGGGCTGGAGAGCTGAGGGGCCAGCTTAGCCAAGGAGCCTCCTGGCTGCCCAGCATTGCTGCTTTTCCTGTAATTTCACTGTGTCTCCTGGAGGTGGACGTTTGAGAGCTTGCATAAGTTTAGCTGTGATGTTCCCTCGACCCCACCCCTACATATCAACAGAAGTATGTGACACAGCTGATGATCTGCAGCTCATAGAGTTGATCTTTTCCCTGGACTCAAGGTCACTGCATGCAGCAGGCAGGCCCATTCAGTTCTAACCTGACTTGTGAGGAACTTGTTCATAGTGGTTTCCCAAAAGAAGAAGAAGAAAAGTTTGAGAGTGAGGCACAGTCTCCAGCTAAAGGAGCCGTGAGTCTAGGTTAGGACTAGGGCACCATAGAGATCTGCTGGAAAGAGGTGAGAAACTGACTTTTTAACAAGAAACTACATGTGAAGGCCATAGTGTTAACACAGCAGGGAAACCCACCCCGAGCACTCACAAAGATATGCTGGCAGGCTCACGAATATGCCAAATGTCATGTTGAGGTCTGAAGGGAATGGGTGAATGAGCAGAAAGAACACCCTGGGGGCATAGGCAGGTGAAAGATGATTTGATTCAGCAGCAGCTCTCATCAATGGCTTTCTCATCAGCAGCTTACTTACACCGGCTCTCTCGTACTCTTCACCCTGTCTCAGCTGCTTAGTCCGGCAGCTCCCCCACAGCTGCGTAACCAGCTCTCCCTTGCTGTCAGGGTCAGCAGCTTAATTCTTTCTCTCTCTGGGCACAAGCAAGCTGAGCTGTGTCCTGGCTCCCCACTGTTCCTCTGCAGAGAGAGACAGCTCTGAGTCTCCCTCTTTATCTGGGTGCCAGAGCACCTGCACAGTATCAATAGGGCAATTATACCTTTTACAGACAGTAGTGGCTTACAGCCAAGTGATGGCCGTCTCTGTGTTATGGCTTTGGCAGTGACCTTCTCTACGTTATGTCTGCATGGTTGTGGTAACAAGTGGAGTTATACGCCTGCGCTCTAGACTCACTGAGTCACTCTGGATGTTTACCAAGGCCTATCCTTGACCAAAGCACGGCCATGTTTCTTCCGCTTCACCCCCTAGGCTGAGGGAGACATAGGCCTTGGATACACAGGTTATACACATAAGCTTTGAGTGCATAGACTCAATGAATACACACACAGGCTTTATACATAAGTTTTGGGCACACTGGCTTGATCAACAGGCTTGGGGAACAGGCCTTACATTCCACCCACTAGGCTGAAGGAGTCCTCACTGGGGATCCATGCACATGGGGCAGCATGTTGGACCCATGGGTTACAGTAATAATACAGGGATCAACAACCTACCATTAATATTCCCATTATGCTACCTGTGATTATTAAAGCGTAATGTAGGGTGGATGCAGAGACATCTACCATCTCTGCAGGGGGTCATCAGTAAGGCACTTAATTGCTTTAATCTCCTGTGATGCTTCTTATAAAGCTGTTGTTATGTTATGGTGGTTGTCGGGAATAAATGTACAACACTGCATCCCTACAAGGACACGGGTGTCACCTTGGGCAGCTGTGACTCTGTCTGAGGCCATCCAGTTTTGCAGCACCACCTTTCTGATCTCATTAGCCTCATCAGTCAGCAAAAGAGGACAACTTGGGTGTAATGCAGGCCTGAGCCACGTGCTCTGCAGGGCTATAACTTGCATTTCCGCAGTAGTGACACCTGCTTCAGGGATAGCTACTGCTAAAGGATAGAACCACCAGGGGGCCCCCCATGCTCACAAAAAGTGAGAACACAGCACCTCCCAGTTCTGCGGGCCATTAGGCAATGTGGGAAGCACAGTGGCAGGCACATCAGGCCACTCCCAGGTTCAACGTCCAGTCCAACTGGCTGGCAGATATGGCCATCCTGTGTCCCCACAGACCCATAAACTCCCAGGGAGCACAAAGTCCATGGGGGCCTGGCCTTGCTAAGGCCAGTTGTTCCACACACATCTTATGTTTGCAGAAACCTCAGCAGGCAACTGTCCCACAGTGGCTTCGCCCCAGTACGCGCTCTATATTGTACTACCTGCAATGGGTGACCATGTGTTCTTCCAGTAGCCAGCCCCACCCATCATGGGCACTATGGGAGTGAGGCAGGGGGCAGACTTGCCATGGGTTTTGCGATGCCCAACTGTTGTCCATGGGACCCCAAGTCTCTAGCCATGTCCAGTTCTTCACAGAAGCTGGATGCACGTGCCAGGGCAAGCAGTCTGCAGCTGCTGCCGGGAGGGGAAGTGCAGATCCAACAGCTGGAGATTGGCCACCTCAGTGTAGGTGTGGGCCCAGTCTATGATGCTGTTGGGGCATACTGACCTATGACCAAGATGACAAAACAAGCACAGGTACTAACAAGGGTAAATCATGTCCCGCAGGCAAAATACAGGCCAATTGTTCATCTTTGGATAACAACAATGCAGCTGCCAAGGGCTTCTTCCCTGGGCGATACCACACCTTCTCAGCTCCCTATGGCTCTTTTGGGTCCTGTATCCTTACCAAAGTTACAGGAGAGCTCATAATAGACCACATGGACAGTACATATGTTCCCCAGAGGAGGGTCCCTTCCCTGGCCATTCTCCTATGAACGGCCAATTGTGGAGGCCACACATTAAATACCCAAGGAGTAACATATAAGTCATACTACAGACCTTCCCCCCAGGGTACTACAATAGCCAACCAGCTGCAATGAGGGGCTTGGGGGGTCCATGGCCAACACAAGGTTTTGTTTTGTTTTGTTTTTTACTTCCCCACCTTTAGGTGCATTGAGGCGGGCAATAACAGAGTACTTTTCCTTCCTGTACCTGGTTGGAGAAGGTCATCCTTCCTGGCTGCATGGCCTGGCCCTACATGAGTCGGTGGGTAGCTAGGTAATTCTGTAACCTTCAGGTAATTAACCACAAGGTTAAGCCTCAATAAACTGCTCAGCTATTGGTGTAGAGTACCATAGGTGTCACCTCAATAATTATCATTGAGATTAACCTTGCGGTTAATTATCATCTACATTGCCCTGAGTTCAGCTCATTAGCTACTTTGCCCACACTTGGTATCAAACCATACAGTGTTGGTACTAGGCTAGACCTCGGCAGCAATCCAGGCTGCAGTAGCACTCTGGCTAGGTATACAGACATAGTACACAGACCTATCTGTACACTACATCTCATTAGAAATGGGGGGTGCCTCAGGCCCCATGACCTTAACTTGTATTAGGACGACAGACCCTAAAACTTCTTGTAACTCTGCTGCTAGGGACTTGTACTCAGTGTACTTTACTGTTCTAAGCAGGCACCCCACTTTGCTAAAGTGGATGACTGTGCTGTTGCAGTGCAGGGGTTGTTACCCATGATCGCACCCATCCCGCTATTACTAACTGCTTCTCTATTAAGGAATACCGGAGTTCAGCTCCCTTCCACAGTTAGGACTGAAAGCCTACTGGCATGCTCAGGCACTCCATGCACTGCTATAGGCCTTAAATGAAACCATCTGTGGTTACATGCACATCTAGCTTAAATGGGCACCCCTGGTCAACTATCCATAGGGCTTGCTCCTGCTACATAGCCTGCTTGGCTACCAGGAAGCCTGTCTTAACTGCATTATCCAATCCCAGCAAGAGGGGCATTGCTGCTTCTAAATGTGCCAGAGAATCAGAGGTTAGCATACCATTATTAATAAGACCATGACCTATGGTGGGGCTATGCATATATCCCTGCAGCAACACTGTGAAAGTCCGTTGTCACCCTCCCATGAAGGCAAACTGTTCCTGGCTCTCTGGAGCAATGTCATTTGAGAGGAATGCATTGGTCAAGTCCACCACACAGTGGCATTGTTCCACTTCCGTTGTCAAGCAGGTCATCACATCCGTGATGGAGAGGACAGCTGCATGCAGAGTAGGTGTCACCTTATTCAGTTCCTGATAATCCACTGTCGTCTGCCAAGTTCCATCTGGCTTTCTGACTGGCCATACCAGAGAATTCTAGGGGCTAGCAGTGCCATGCACTATTTGCATCTCCTCTAACTTCTTTTTTTTGGAGACAGAGTCTCGCTCTGTCACCCAGACTGGATTGCAGTGGTGCAATCTCGGCTCACTGCAATCTCTGCTTCCTGGGTTCAAGCAACTCTCCTGCTTTAGCCTCTTGAGTAGCTGGGACTACAGGTGCCCACTACCATGTCTGGCTAATTTTTGTATTTTTAGTAGAGATGGGGTTTCACCGTTTTGGCCAGGCTGGTCTTGAACTCCTGACCTTGTCATCCACCTGCCTTGGCCTCCCAAAGTGCTGGGATTACAGGCATAAACCACTGTGCTTGGCCCCTCCAACTTCTTAATAGTCTGTTATTCCTGTATGTTCCCCTGGCAAAAGGTATTGAGAAGTGGAGGTAGCCTGTTGGGATTATAGCAGAACTTGGGGCTGGTGATGTGTATGTCCATGCAGTACCAGCTTTAGTACATGAACTCAGAGTCTGAATTCTCCTGCTAGGGTATGTAAGTTCAGACCATGCAAGATGTCCACCCCCAGAATATATTCAGGCATGGGAGAGATACACACAGCGTATAGGCAGGGAGCCAAGAGCCAATGCCAAGAGGCAAAGATACAGGTTTCGCTTTCACTCACTGGCCTCCATAACTGTCAATAAATGCAGCTTTGCTAGGAAACTTATCCAGGTTCCCATAAACTAGACTGTAGTCTGTACCAGTATCTACCAGTGCTGGGACCCTCTGTATATTAGTGGGGAACCAGTGGATTGCCAGCTCCATATGTAGCCTCCAGTTTCCCAGTTCCCCTTGCTGAGCCGGGCATGTTGGCCACTTCCCTAATCAAACAAGAAAGGCTCCATTTCTTCGCCTGTCTGCAATAGTTTTTGAGTTGCAGCGTCGGGGCAGGAGAAGATTGAACATTGCTTCACCTCCCCATCCCCATAGGCATTCTCCGGAATTGCTGCTCCGGGAACAGTTCCCTCCGTAGAGCCAACAGCATTCCGTTGGGTTGCCTGTCAGTCCTCTCCTGAGCAACCCCAGCTGCAATTAGATAATCCACATCTGCATGCGGGTCACCAGCTAGAGTCCCTTTTTCTCTTGTTGGGTGGTTACCTGCAGAGGGGCACGTTCCCCTTCTTCTTTTTCTTTTTTTTGAGATGGAGTCTTACTCTGTGGCCCAGGCTGGAGTGCAGTGGGGCGATAACTCACTACAACCTCCAACTCCCAGGTTCAAGCAATTCTCCTGCCTCAGCCTCCCAAGTAGCTGAGATTACAGGCACCCGCCACGATGCCCAGCTAATTTTTGCATTTTTAGTAGAGACGGGGATTCACCATGTTGGCCAGGCTGGTCTCGAACTCCTGCCCTCAGGTGATTTGCCTGCTTTAGCCTCCCAAAGTGCTGGGATTACAGGCGTGAGCCACTGTACCTGGCCCACATTCCCCTTCTTTATGGCATGGACTCCCGGGTCCCACTGACTGCCTTCTGCCTCCCTGAGGGCTGCCATAGCAGTAGTCATTTCATGTATGCAGCGCCCCTCATGTGAGGCTAGAACAGCAGCTAGAGAGCCAAAAGCACTCGGGGGCGCTGAGCCCAGCACAAGGTCCCTCATATGGGAGGTAAGATGTCCATGATGTGGCCCCGGAGTATTCCGATCAAACGTAGCCTGCCGCATCCCCGTTTCCCAGAGTACTTGCACCAAGTCAGTATATGATCGCCGTTGACTCACAGTTTCTGGTATCCCTCTGTCATCATTCCAAACAGTCCGTATGCCTGCCATTAGCCACTTGATTAATGTGTGTTCACCTTGCCCTTGTGCCAACCGTCAGCACAGCTGTAGCCACTGATGAAGGGAGGGGTGAGTTGTGATAGAAGCCAGCATCTCCATCTCCGAGGCAGAGCAAGGAATGCTGTCAGCTCCCTCGCACGCTGCAGGTAGTTTTTGAGTTGCAGCGTCTGGGAGGGAGAAGGTTGAACAACTTTGCTTCACCTCCCACCCCCGCAGGCACTGTTTACATAATCCCCACAACTCAGTGGGGTATAAGCATGATAAGAGGTGTGTTCCACCACCATGGAGGGGGTCCCTGGGCTGTCTGCTGGGGTCCCATCGACTGCTCATGTTCTACCTTCTGACGAATCACAGGATGAGCCCACAGTGGAGGAGCCTCCTCCTCCTCAGCATCAGACCAAATGGGAGTGTCCGGCTGGGAGGACAGACTCAAGGTTGTGCTAACGGCTGTTGCTAACTCCTGTTCCAGGCTGTTGATCTGGGCCTCTAAGTGTCCTGCTTGCGCCTGGAGGTTCCCCACTGCCAGGCCCTGCTCCAAGCTGTGCACTTGGGCCCTAGGCATGCGGCTTGTGTGGAGATGTCCCTTACCTGTGGGACCGAACATCTACTTCCTGAAGTGCACTCAGAAACATCCATCTGACTCTGCCAGCCAAGGTGCGTTTCTTCCTGGTGCCGAGAGCTTCCAGTGACTTCGGTGCTTTCTCCACACTCACAGGAAACCTATCCACTGCCCCCGACTCTTCCACTGGGGCTCATCCAAGCAGCACCGTGCCACCGGGTACTACAGCCCATGCTGTGGCCACACAGCCAACCCAGGGGCCCTCGGGGGCTAAGACCCAACCACCTCATCCTGCCGACATCGCCATTTGTCAGGTTCACAACTGTGAATGCCATGTTGAGGTCCGAAGGGAATGGGGGGATGAGCAGAAAGAACACTCGGCCTGCCTTGGGCAGGTGAAGATGATTTTACTCAGCAGCAGCTCTCATCAACAGCTTTGCCTTCAGCAGCGTACTTACACCAGCTCTCCCACACTGTTTGCCTCATCTCAGCTGCTTGGTCCGGCAGTGCCCACACAGTGCCCACACAGCTGGCTCTCCCTGCCTTCAGGGTCAGCAGCTTAACTCTTTCTCTCTCTGGGTGTGAGCAGGCCAAGCTGTGTCCTGGCTTCCCTCTGTCTGCAAAGATGGACAGTTCTGACTCTCTCTCTTTCTCTGGGCCCAAGAGCACCTGCACAGTGTCAACAGGGCAATAATACCTTTTACAGGCAATAGTGGCTTAGAGCCAAGTGATGGCCTTCCCTATGTTATGGCTTTGGCGGTGAGCTTCTCTACGTTATGTCCACATAGCTATGGTAACAAGTGGAGTTATACGCCTGCGCTCTAGACTCACTGAGTCACTCTGGATGTTAACCAAAGCCTATCCTTGACCAAAGCACAGCCATGCTCCTTGCCTGTGTCTATATTGCCCTTAAGAAAAAAAAATAAGGATGCATCTTTAAAATTTTTCATTCAAATTCATGATGCTAGTTAAAGCAGTGTATTTACATTCAGGGCAAAGACAGAATCTCAATCCTTAATGCTCCAGAGGCAGTAACAAGTAAGAACGGAATATCTATACCTAGGAGCTTAGTAAATGTTTGTCGATTAACTGGCATACTCTCAACAGCCCAACAGAACATGGTTAAGATTCTAGGCTCTTTTCTCATACATGACATAGACCAATCAAAGTAATTAATTGCCAATAAGCAAAAACAACGATGGCTAACTGAAGCATAAAAGGAGTTTGTTATAAAACCATGGGTGGTTTGAGGTGGGATTTGTCTGCAAAATCAGCAGCAATGCTGGAACAAATCTCAGAAAATAATCAAAATGCAGTGAGTCTGTGCCAAGTCCTGATCTAAACATGGAAACCACCTATTTAGGATAGGTGCCCGGTGCTACACAATTATGGCCACACCACTGGAGTCCACAGTTACTGGATGCTTGTTTAATAAGCCTCAAGTCAGAATAAACCCTGACTGTCCTTGGACCATTGTGTAAATCTCTCAAGATTTAAAGTCTTGAGCAAGAGTATCTCACTGACCAAACCGACTCACATCGCCATGCATCTAAACCCTATGGCTAGAGAGGGCTGGAGGAGTGACTTTCAGACCCCTTAGCCTAAATTTACCAGAGAATTGGGAGACATTTGGATACGCAACCGCCAAGAAGGACAAACAACCACAACACCTGGTTAGCTCCACAGCTCCTCTGAAGGCAGGCAGCTCTCTGGGACCGTGAGTCCTGAAGTCCACCTTTATCCTGTATCCTCACCTCCCACTCTACACATCAATCTCCTAGGTAGGTACCTGTTTGGATCGCCTGAAATAGAGCCAGTATTCACAGAATCATTGCTCTATTCCAGTCCTGGATGAGGCACTTGGACTTATTTCACTTAATTCTCACAATCACCCTGGGAAGGAATTATATTCATACTCCCTTAAAAGATAGGAAGCAAGGCTCACAGAGATTTTTACGAGAAACTTTGTTACCAACTACCTACCTACCATGTCCTAGCACAACTCACCGAACTGGGGCCATGCCTGAAGCAGCAAACACACTGTGTGTCAAGATGGTGTGTGTCCTTGGGCAGATCTGCCCGCCTCTGCTGTTAGCCATCTCAGCAACTCCTAGTCATCTGCATTGCCTTGCCCAGCTGGCAGTTCGTTCAGAATCTACTCTTGCCCCATCAAGTTGGATGGACTCCTCCCACTTTTCTGTGGGATAATGCTTTTTCCCACCCTCTCCTTTCTGGGCATCCCATCACTTAACACAGATGGGGGAACAGAAGAATGAACTTTGAATATGACTTAAGACTGGGAAGAAGCGAAACACAATGTTGGCATCAGAACACTCAAAAAGTGAACTATCACATGGTTCCATTGCTTTCAGAGGCTCCACTCTGAGGTCTGAGGAAGATGCTCAAATGCAGTGGTGGTCAAACTGGGCACATATAAGACTCATGGGGGGTCAGGGTCTCCATGAAGTGCCAACTGATGGGCCCCACTGCCTAAACTTCTGATTCAAAAGGTCTGATGAAGAGCCCTAGATTTTGCATTTTTAGCAATATCACAGTGTTATGAGGTCTTTGAAGGGTCACTTTTCTGGCTATAAACCTGTGGCTGGTGGTGCATTTGCCCAAGTTTTGCTTGGGCCACTGGACCGTTCCACCCACTTGGCCTGGCAGACTGCGCTCAGCTCACGCTACTGGCCTGGATCCCGTGCCTCTGAGAGAGACTGCAGTCAGGCATGAAGCGTCAAGGGGAGTGTGAGCGAGTGTGGGGTCTGGCCACTGTGCAGTCAGACACACTGGTTTCTGCCGAAGAACAGGCAGCTCCAGGTGCCCCAGGTGCCAGCATGGGTGCCAATTCTCTGCAAGGCTGCAGCTGGACAAGGCATACCACAAGCATACCATTGGCACTGGGGAATGCGGTGGCGCCCAGAAGCTTGGAGACACCAGGAACCACAGGGTCCCAAAGAGGGAGTCACAGCCCTGGCTCAGGGAGCTCCCAGGTCTGGGCTTTCCGAAGGGCCACAGCTCTTCTCTCCTTCTCTTTGCCAGCAACATGGCAATAAAGGGGCATGTTATGGCCCTGTGTGTGTTACAGCAGCTCTTCTAGTCTTGCCATTTGTCCAGTCCTGAGTTCTTGTCCATGCAGACAAGCGGAGGGTGAGCAAGAGGAAGAAGAGCTTTACTGAGCAATAGAACAGCTCTGAGAAGTCCCGCAGTGGGCAGCTCCTTTCCATAGCCAGGATGTCCTGACAAGTGCTGGGCTCCTAGCAGAGAAGGCAGCTCCTCTCTGCAGCTGCTTGTCCCATCAGCTGCAGCTCTCAGAGAGAGGAGGCCCTAGAGTGGATGGCTTCTCTCTCCAGCTGGTCGTCCCTTAGTCTCCCCCTTCTCTGTTTTGCTCTGGCTGATCCCTGGACTTCCACGGTCGTCAGAAGGGAAGAAGTGTAGGCAGACTGGTCCATGGACAGGCCCAGAAAAGGCACCATAAGTCCCCAGTCCAGTCCACAGGACTGGCAGCCCAGCGGCCAGCCTTCAGGCATCCCCTGGCCTGAAGGTGTGGCCTTATTGGAAACCCGCCCCCTTCCACCTGGTGCTACTGTCCATGGTGCTTAGGCTGCTCTCCCCAGGGGCACCCAAGCTTCCCTCAGCTCCCTTCCCTCCTCAGCGTCCCTCCCCTGCCTCCCACTTGTCGGCATCCGGCAGGGGGCTGCTGGTCTCTCAGCGCTGTCCACCCAGCCGGGTTGCGACAGCGTTCAGGCTCAGCCTCAACCCCGCTCTGAAATCGGAGTGGGCACCCGGAGTGGTGAGACGCCAGGCAGAGGGAGCAGGCACCGCCAAGCTTGCAAGGGCAAGATGGGGGCCTCCTCAGGTCCCCAAGAATGCAGAGAGGCCTGGGTCCACAGCTCCAACTTGGGCAGCTGCAGCTGCCGCGGGGCCCTTGCCTGCTCCGGGCTGGAGCCGGCTCCGTGGAGCTTGAAGCCCCGGCCACGCCCCCTCACAGCCTGGGAATGGGGCTCCAGGTCCTCGCTGGGGCCCCGCTGGCTTCCGGGGCAGGGGCGAAGTCTCCGCGGGCTTCCCGGTGGCCCCGGCGCTCAGGGGCCGCCCAGGGCTCCCGCTCACCCGGCTCACAGCCCTGCCCTGGGGGCGCCTTCAGGAACGGATTGCACCGTAGGGAGTGTCAGGCCCGGCAGTCACCCAGATGTGGGGCGGACGCAGCCGGGCGGCCCCGCGCAGAGCCTCCTCCCGAGGTGCAGGAACCCAGTGCCCTCGGTAGGGCGGGCGCGGTGACCGCGCTTCTGCGCTTCTGACGGGTCCCCGAAGCTGGCGCCGCTCCCACTTCCCACCCCGGCCCGGGAAGCTCGGCCCCAGCTTCGCCTCCTCCTCCCGCACCTTCGCAGCAGCAGCTGCGGGCGAGAACTACAAGGCGGAGCCAGGGTCTGGGGCTTCCGGGGCTCCGAGCATGGGGTTGGGTCCCTCCAGGCCGTAGAGTGGGTTCTGCGCAGTCGGCTGCGGCAGGGAGGCGGGGCGCGGGGGACCCACAGCCGCTGCTGCCGCTCCTGCAGCCACTCCTTTCGTCACCACCCATGCCTCGCCACTGCGGACCGGCAGCCGCTGCCATCGACAGGCGGTGCTGATGCTGCTGGTCTAGGAACGCATCTATCCTGGGCGACCTGAGTTCTCCCCAAGATGTGTACTAAGAGTCCTACAGCTTTGTTCCCTGCCTGAGGCTGGAGTTTGGGGGGGCTAATACATTTTAAAAACCACCCCCAATTCTCAAAAAAATTAAATCTGAATAAAATACTGATTGAATATTCTTTGATTCCACGTGTGTGTTGCCAGGCTGAGAGAAAGCCTACTTTATTCAAAATTCATCACCTGTCCCTTCCAAACGAATGGCTTAATGATCGTTTAAACCTCAATTATGTTATTAAATGCATCTAATTTTAACATATTTCTCTTTTTTTCTCTAATTTCACTTGAACTATACATCTTTTTTTAAATAAAGAGTTTTATTGAGATGTAATTTGCATATACAATGCACTCATGAGCCTATTAACAGATACGGAAAACCATCTCTGCAGTCAGTTTTAGAACATTATCATCACCTCAAAGAGAAACCTTGTAACCCCTACCTATCATTCCCCAATCAACCAATCCCCCTAAACAGCTCTAAGCAACCACTTTCTGTCTACCATAAATATGCCTATTTTGGACATTTTATATAAGTCGAATCATATTATATGTGATATTTCGTGACTGGCTTCTTTCACTTAGCATAATGTTTTCAAGGTTCATCCATGCATCCGCATTTCTTTCTCTATTATGGCCAAATATTACTCCCTGCATGAATATACCAAATTCTGTTTATCCATTCATGGGTTGGTAGACATTTGAGTTGTTTTCCACCTTTTGGCTATTATGAATAACACTGCTATAAACAAGGCACATACAACATATGTTTTCATTTCTCTTGCATGTATACCTAGGAGTGAAAGTGTCAGGTCATATGGTAACACTATGTTTAATCTTTTGAGGAATTGTGAGATTGTTTTCCAAAGTATTAATAGTGTATAACAATTTTACCTATTCTCATCATCAGTGTATGAGGGTTTCAATTTCTCCACGTCCTTGCCAACACTTGTTAGTATCTGACTTTTTGATTCTAGCAATCCTAGTGGGTGTGAAGTAGCATTTCATGCTTTTGATTTCCATTTCCCTGATGTCTCAATGATGTTGAGCATCTCTTCTCATGCTTATTGGCCACTTGTATGCCTTGTTTGGAGAAATGTCTATTCAGATTCTTTGCCTTTTTTTTTTTTTTTTTTTTTACTTTTACGTTCAGGGGTACATGTGCAGATTTGTTACATAGGTAAACTTGTGTCATGGGGGTTTGTTATACAGATTAGTCCATCACTCAGGTATTAAGCCTAGTACCCATTAGTTGCTTTTCCTGATTCTCTCCCTTCTCCTACCCCCACCCTCTTCTGATAGACTCGAGTGTGTGATATTCCTATTTATGTGTCCATATGTTCTCATCATTTAGCTCCCATTTATAAGTGAGAACATGCAGTATTTAGATTTCTGTTCCTGTGTTAGTTTGCTAAGGATGATTGCCTCCAGTTCCATCTATGTCTCTGCAAAGAACATGATCTCATCCTTTTTATGGCTGCATAATGTTCCATGGTATATATGTACCAAATTTTCTTTATCCAGTTTATCATTGATGGACATTTAGGTTGATTCTATGTCTTTACTATTGTGAATAGTGCTGCAATGAACATACATATGCATGTGTCTTTATAATAGAATGATTTATATTCCTTTGGATATATACCCAGTAATGGGAATGCTGGGTCAAATGATATATTTATCTTTAAGTATTTAAGGAATTGCCACAATGTCTTCCACAATGGCTAAACTAATTTACACTTCCACCAACAGGGTATAAGTGTTCCTTTTTCTCCACAATCTCACCAGCATCTGTTATATTTTGACTTTTAATAATAGCCATTCTGACTGGTGTGATATGGTATCTCATTGTGGTTTTGATTTGCATTTCTCTAATGATCAGTGATGTTGAGCTTTTTAAATATGATTGTTGGCCACATATATGTCTTCTTTTGAAAAGTGTCTGTTCATGTCCTTTGCCCATTTTTTTTCTGGGATTTGTTTTCTTCTTGTAAATTTGTTTAAGTTCCTTATAGATGCTTGATATTAGACCTTTGTTGGATGCATAGTTTGCAAACATTTTCTCCCATTCTGTAGGTTGTCTGTTTATTCTATTGATATTTTCTTTGGCTGTGCAGAAGCTCTTTAGTTTAACTAGATCCAATTTGTCAATGTTTGCTTTTGTTGCAATTACATTTGGCATCTTCGTCATGAAATCTTTGCCTGTGCCTATGTCCTGAATGGTATTGCATAGGTTGTCTTCGAGGGTTTTAATAGTTTGGGGTTTTACATTTCAGTCTTTAATCTATCTTGAGTTGATTTTTGTATATGGTGGAAGGAAGGGGTCCAGTTTCAGTCTTCTCCATATGGCTATTTCAGCATCATTTATTGAATAGGGAATCCTTTCTCCATTGCTTGTTTTTGTCAGGTTTGTTAAAGATCAGATAGTTGTAGGTATGTGGTCTTATTTCTGGGTTCTCTATTCTGTTCCCTCGGTCTATAGTGTTTGTTCTTGTAACAGTACCATGTTGTTTTGGTTATTGCAGCTCTATAGTATAGTTTGAAGTCAGGTAGTGTGATGCCTCCAGCTTTGTTCTTTTTGCTCAGGATTGCCTTGACTTTTCAAGCTCTGTTTTGGTATGGATTTTTAAATAGTTTTTTTTTTCTAGTTTTGTGAAAAATGTCAATGGTAGTTTAATGGGAATAGCATTGCGTCTACAAATTGCTTTGGACAGTATGGCCATTTTAATGATATTGATTCTTTCTATCCGTGAGCGTAGAATGTTTTTCCATTTGTTTGTGTCATCTCTGGTTTCTTTGAGCAGTGGTTTGTAATTCTCCTTGTAGAGATCTTTCACCTCCTTAGTTAGCTGTATTCCTAGGTATTTTATTCTTTTGTGGCTATTGTGAATGGGAGTTCATTCCTGATTTGGCTTTTGGCTTAATGTTGTTGCTGCATAGGAATGTTAGTAATTTTTGCACATTGATTTTGCATCTGAGACTTTGCTAAAGTTGCTTATCAGCTTAAGAAGACTTTGGCCTTTGCCCATGGTTTTTTTTTTTTTTTTTTTTTTTACAGAGTTTTTCTCTTGTTGCCCGGGCTGGAGTGCAGTGGCGCAATCTTGGCTCACTGCAACCTCTGCCTCCTGGGTTCAAGCAATTCTTCTGCTTCAGCCTCCTGAGTATCTGGGATTAGCGGTGAGTGCCACCACACCCAGCTAATTTTTTGTATTTTTAGTAGAGATGGGGTTTCCTAATGTTGGCTAGGCTGGTCTTGAACTCCTGACCTCAGGTGATCCACCCGCCTCAGCCTCCCAAAGTGCAGGGATTACAGGTGTGAGCCACTGAGCCTGGCCTGCCCATGATTTTAATTGGGTTGTAAAAACTTTTTATTGTTGAGTTGTAAGAGTTCATTATATATTTTAATACAAGTCTCTTATCAGATATATAATATGCAAATGTTTTCTTCCAATCTCTGGGTATCTCTTTGCTTTCTTGATAGTGTCTTTTGATGCACAAAGACATTTGGTGAAGTCCAATTTATCTATTTTTTTAAATTAAAAAAAATTTTTTTCTGCCCACCCCACCCCCCTATTTTTTTCTTTCATTGTTCATGATTTTGATATTGTATCTCAGAATCCATAGGCAACATGAAAAAACACTCAACAGCATTAGTCATCAGGAAAATGCAAATCAAAATCACAATGAGATATTACTTCACACTCAATAGGATGTCTATAAGAAAAAAATTGAAAAAAACAAGGTGGGAGAGGATGTGCAGAAATCAGAACTCTCATAAATTTCTGGTAGAGGCCGGGTGTGGTGGCTCACGCCTGTAATCCCAGCACTTTGGGAGGCCAAGGTGGGCAGATCATGAAGTCAAGAGATTGAGACTGTCCTGGCCAACATGGTGAAACCCTGTCTCTACTAAAAAATACAAAAATTAGCTGGGTGTGGTGGTGCACGCCTGTAGTCCCAGCTACTTGGGAGGCTGAGGCAGGAGAATTGCTTGAACCCGGGAGGTAGAGGTTGCAGTGAGCTGAGATCCTGCCACTGCACTCCAGCCTGGTGCCTGGTGACAGAGCGAGACTCTGTCTCAGAAAAAAAAAATTCTGGTAGAAATGTAAAATGGTTCGGCTACTATGGAAAACAGTTTGGGAACTCTTCAAGAAGTTAAATATAAAAAACCATTTGATCCAGATATTCCACCTTTAAAAGTATATCCAAAAGAATTGAAACAGGTATTTAAACAATACTAAAAATAATTGAAACAAATACTCAAATAGTAGCACTATTCACAGAAGTCAAAAATTGGAACCAGCACAAATGTCCATCAAAAACTGAATAGGGTCAGGCGGTGATGGCTCACGGTTGTAATCTCAGCATTTTGGGAGGCCAAGGCTGGGGGATCACTTGAGCCCAGGAGTTTGAGACTGGCCTTGTTAATATAACAAGGCTCCATCTCTACAAAAAATGAAAAAAACAGTCAGGTATGATGGTGCACACCTATAGTCCTAGCTACTCAGGAGGCTGAGATGGGAATATCACTTGAGCCCAAGAATTCAAGATAGCAGTGAGCTATGATCGCACCACTGCACTACAGCCTAGGCAACCGAGCAAGACTTTTTGTCTCAAAAAAGAAAAAAAAGGATAAATACGTTGTGGTATATACATACAATGGTATATTATACAATTTAATTAATTAATATTATTAAATTAAGTGAATTGCTTTACTTAATATTAATTCATTAAATTAAAATAGTACCCAGCTGCAAAAAGTAATGAAGTATTCAAAGTTACTGCTATATGAGTGAACCTTAAAAACATTATGCAAAGTCAGTGAAGCCAGACACAAAATGTCACATGTCATAGGATTCCATTTATATGAAATATCTAAATAGGTAAATCCTCAGGGAGAGTGCAGATGAGTGGTGACCAAGGGCTGAAGAGATGGAAGAGAGAATGGGGAGAAACTGCTTAACAGATACAAGATTTTATTTTGCAGTGATGGAAATGTTTTGGAACTAGGTAAAGGGGGTAGTTGTGTAACATTATGAATACACGGAATTGTTGACTTCAAATTTGGTATTTTATCTTATATTAATTTTACCTCAATAATTTCTAAAAAGAATCCATGAACAAATCCAAGGTCATGAAGATTTACCTGTTTTCTTCTTCTAAGTGTTTGATACATTTAGTTTTTACATTTAAATCTTTGATCCATTTTGAATATTTTTTTGTATATGGTGAGAGGTAATAGTCCAACTCTTTTTGCTGGCTGTTCAGTTGTCTAGCACTATTTATTGAATAGGTTGTTCTTTTTCCCATTGAAAAGTCTTGGCGCCCTTGTCAAAATCAGACAACCAAATAGACCCATGGTTTTATTTCTGGAGTCTCAATTTTATTCCACTGATCTATACATCTATCCTTTACCAGTACCACACTCCCTTGATTATCATTGCTGTGTAGTAACTTTTGATACTGGGAAGTGTGAATCCTCCTATTTTGTTCTTCCTTTATAAGATTGCTTTGGCTTTTCTGGGTTCCTTTCAATTCTGCATACTTTACAATCAGCTTGACAATTTCTACAAAGAAGTCATTTATTTCAATTAGAATTAGAAATATTTCTACTAGAAGTCTCTAATAGAAGACTCTATTAGAAGTCTCTAATAGCAATTATAATAAATCTTTGGATCAGTTTGTGTAGTATTGTCATCTTAACAAATTAAGTCTTTTGATCCATGAATATGGGATGTTTTTCCATTTATTGATATCTTTTAAAATTTATTTCAATAATGTTTTATAGTTTTCAGATAAAAGTTTTACACTTATTTTGTTAAACCTATTTGGGAATAACCAGATAATAATTTGTTATATTATCTGGAAATAACCAGACAATTTATTCTTTTTATGCAATTGTAAGTGGAATTGTTTTCTTTTTATTTTTAATTGACAAATAATAATTGTATGTATTTATGGGGTACAATGAGATGTTTTGATATATGTATACATTTGGAACGATTAAATCATGCTAATTAATATATCCGTCATCTCACATACTTATCATCTTGGGGGCAATAGATCTCAAAAACAAATTTATCCTAACTGGAATTTTCACCTTTTGACCAATATTCCATCTCCCACCCCCAGCTTCTGGTAACCAGTATTCTACTCTCTACTTCTATGAGTTTAACGTTTTTGGTTTCCATATACAAGTGAGATAATTAAGTATTTCTCTCTATGCCTGGCTTATTTCACTTAGCATAATGTCTTCCAGGTTCATCCGTGTTGTCCCAAGTGACAGAATCTTTTTCTTCTTCTTCTTCTTCCCCTTCTTCTTCTCTCTCTCTCTCTCTCTTTTTTAGATGTAGTTTCACTCTCATTGTGTAGGCTGGAGTGCAATGGTGCAATCTCAGCTCACTGCAACCACCGCCTCCTGGGTTCAAGTGATTCTCCTGCCTCAGCCTCTTAAGTAGCTGGGATTATAGGCACACACCACCATGCCTGGCTAGTTTATTTATTTATTTATTTATTTATTTTTAGTAGAGATGGGGTTTCCTAATGTTGGCTAGGCTGGTCTTGAACTCCTGGCCTCAGGTGATTTGCCTGTGTCAGCCTCCCAAAGTGTTGGGATTACAGGCATGAGCCACTGCGCCCAGCCATCTTTTTCTTTTTAAGGATAAATAGTATTCCACTGTGCATATATACCACAATTAAAAAAAATCATTAATCTATTGAAGTACACTTAGGTTGTTTCTACATCTTAGCTATTGTGAATAATGCTGCAATGAACAAGGGAGTGTGGCTATTTATCCGATAAACTGATATCAGTTCCTTTTGCTTAGTGAATCATATAATAGTTCTATATTTTTTTAACTTTTAGAAGAAACTTCACACTGTTTTCCATATGACTGTACTATTCTACATTCCCATCAACAGTGTATAAAGATTCTCTTTTCTCTGTATTCTCGCCAACACGTATCTTTTATCTTTCATATAATAACCATTCTAAGAGGCGTGAAATAATATCTCATTATGGTTTTAATTTACAGTTTCTTGATGATTTATGATGTTGAGCATTTTTAATAGACCTGTTGGCCATTTGTATGTCTTCTTTTGAGAAATGTCTACTCCAGTCCTTCGTCTATTATTTAATCAGGTTATTTGTATTCTTACTACTGAGTTGTTTGAGTTCCTTATATATTTTGAATATTTACCCCTGATAAGAGGAATGGTTTGCACATATTTTTTACGAGTCCATAAATTGTGTTTTCACCGTGTCACTTGTTTCCTTTGCTGTGCAGAAGCTTTTTAGCTTGATGTGATCCCAATTGTCTATTTTTGCTCTTGTTGCCTATGCTTTCAGGGCCACATCCAAAAAAGTCATTGCCCAGGTCAATGTCATGGAGATTTCCCTGATGTTTTCTTTTAGCAGTTTTACAGTTTTCAGATTTACATTTAAGTCTAGTCCACTTTGAATTGGTTTTTTTATATAGTGTGAGATTAAAGTCCAGTTTTATTCTTCTGCTTGTTGATATCCAGTTTTCCCGACACTATTTACTGAAGAGACTACCTGTTCTCCATTGTACATTGTTGGCACGTTTGTTAAAAATCAATGGACCTTTGTCAGATGGATAGATTGCAAAAGTTTTCTCCCATTCTGTAGATTGCCTGTTCACGCTGATGCTGTGAAGCTCTTTAGTTTAATTAGGCAAGGAACTTAAACAAATTTACAAGAAAAAAAAACAACCTCATCAAAAAGTGGGCAAAAGATATGAACGGACGCGTCTCAAAATAAGACATTTATGTGGCCGAGAAACATATGAAAATAACTGATCATCACTGGTCATTAGAGAAATGAAAATCAAAACCACAATGAGATACCATCTCATACCAGTTAGAATGGTTATTATTAAAAAGTCAGGAAACAACAGATGCTGGTGAGGCTGTATAGAAATGCTTTTACACTGTTGGTGGGAGTGCAAATTAGTTCAATTATTGTGGAAAACAATGTGGCAATTCCTCAAGGATCTAGAACCAGAAATACCATTTGACCCAGCAATCCCACAACTGGGTATATACCTAAAGGATTATAAATCATTTTACTATAAAGACACAGGCACATGTATGTTTATTGCAGCACTATTTAACAATAGCAAAGACTTGGAACCAACCCAAATGCCCATCAATAATAGACTGGATAAAAAAAATGTGGCAGATATATACCATGGAATACTACGTAGTCATAAAAAAGAATGTGCCCATGTCCTTTTCCAGGACATGGATGAAGCTGGAAGCCATCATTCTCAGCAAACTAACACAGGAACAGAAAACCAAACACTGTACGTTCTCACTCATAAGTGGGAGTTGAACAATGAGTGCACATGGACAAAGGGAGGGGAACATCACATACCTGAGACTGTCAGGAGGTCGGGGGCAAGGAGAGGGAGAGCATTAGGACAAATACCTAATATGTGTGGGGCTTAAAACCTAGATGATGGGTTGATAAGTGCAGCAAACCACGATGGCACATGTGTACCTATATAACAAAGCTGCACGTTCTGCACATGTATCCCAGAACTTAAAGTAAAATAATTTTTTTTTTTTTAAAAAGCAATGGACTATAGGCATGTGGGGTTATTTCTGGGCTCTCTATCCTGTTTCATTGGTCATTGTGTTTGTTTTCAATGTCAGCACCATGCCATTTTGATTACTGTAGCTTTTTAGTATATTTTGAGATCAGATTTGTGATATCTGCAGTTTTGTTGTTTTTGGTCAAGATTGCTTTGCTATTTGTGGTATTTTACGGTTCCATATAAATTTTGGTATTATTTTTTCTGTTCCTGTGAATAATGACATTGGAATTTTCATAGGCATTGCATTGAATCCATAGATTGCTTTGGGTAGTATGGATTAAAACAATATTAATTATTCCTGTTCATTAACATGGGATATCTTTCCATTTATTTGTCTCCTTCAATTTGTTTCATCAATGGTTTATGGTTTTTAGTTTCAGTTTAGTTTTAACCTCGTTAGTTAAATTCATTCCCAAATATTTTATTCTTCTTTGTGCTATTATAAATGAAATTGTTCTCTTAACTTCATTTTCAGATTGTTTATTGCAAGTATATATAAATACAATTAAATTTTTAATGTTAATTTTATGTCTTGAAAACGTGCTGAATTCATTTATTACTTCCAATAATTTTTTCATGGATTCCTTAGGGTTTTCTATATGTAAGATATGTTATCTTCTTTTCCAATCTGGATTCCTTTAATTTCTTTTCTCTTGCCTAATTGCTCTGCCTAGGACCTCTAGAAAAACGATGAGAGCCTTGTCTTGCTTCTAATCTTAGTGGGGAAGCATCCTGTCTTTGACAATTAAACATGATGTTGTCTGGCGTTTTCTATTGACATCTTTTACCAGGTTGAGGAAATTCCTTCCTATTCCTAGCTCATTTCGTAGTCTTTATCATGAAGCAGTGTTGGATTTTATTAAGTGATTTTTCTGTATCTATTGAGATAATCATGTGGCTTCTGGTTTTTATTCTACTGACATGGTATATTACGTTAATAGATTTGGGGATGTTAAATCAATCTTGCATTTCTGCAAAAAGTCCCACTGAATTATATCTGTTTATGTGTTGTCTGATTTGGTTTACTATTACTTGAAGAAAATTTTTGCATTCATGTTTATAAAACATATTAGTCTGTAGCGTTCTTTTCTTGTGACGTATTTTGTCTAGTTTTGGTATTAGAGTAATATTAGCTTAGAATGAGTTAGAAAGTTTTCCCCTCTTACATGTTTTGGAAAAGTTTATAAAGAATTGGTATTAATTATTCTTTAAATGTGTGGTGTAATTCGGTGATGAACCCACTGGGCCTAGACTATTCTTTGTGAGTAGTTTTTGGATTGCTGATGTCAACTCTTCACTTGTTATAGATCTATTCAGATAGGTTATTTCTTCTTGAGTCAGTTTTGGTACCTTGTGTCTTTCTAGGAACATGTCTACTTCATCTAAGTTACCATCACTGGCATACAATTGTTCATAGTATTCCATATGTAATTTTTGCAAGGCTGTTACTAACGTCCCCTTTTTAATTTCTGATTCTAGTAATTTAAGTCTCCTCTCTTTTTTTCTTGGTCAATCATCTAGCTAAAGTTTGTCAATTTGTTGATATTTTCAAAGAACCAGCTTATTATTTCACTGATTCTCCCTATTGTTTTTCTACTCTGTTTCGCTAATTTCTGCTCTAATCTTTTCTCTTCTGTTTGCTTTAGACTTAATTTGCTCTTCTTTTTTCAGTGCCATAGGTAGGAAGTTCGATACTGATTTGAGATCTTCTATCTTAACATACGCATATATAGCTATCTAAGTGCTTCTTTAGTTACATCCCACAATTTTTTTTTTTTTTTGAGACAGAGTCTTGCTCTGTCGCCAAGCACCAAGGCTGGAGTGCAGTGGCGCAATCTCAGCTCACTGCAAACTCCGCCTCCTGGGTTCAAGCAATTCTCCTAACTCAGCCTCCCTAGTAGCTGGCACTACAAGCAGACGCCGCCACACCCAGCTAATTTTTGTAATTTTTTAGTAGAGACGGGGTTTCACCATGTTGGCCAGGATGGTCTCGATCTCTTGACCTTGTGATCCGCCTGCCTTGGCCTCTCAAAGTGCTGGGATTACAGGCATGAGCCACCGCGCCGGGCCCATCCCACAATTTTTTTACATGTGTGTCTTCATTTGCGTTAGTCTTAAAATATTTTTCTAATTTTCCTTTTGATTTCTTCTTTCATCTATTAGTCATTGGGAGTGTGTTTTAAAATTTCCACATATTTGTCCTTTTCTCAAATTTCTTTCTGTCATTGATTTTGAATTGCATTCCACTGGAGAACATACTTTATATTATCTCTATTCTTTTAAATTTTTTGAAGTTTGTTTTATGGTCTATCACATGCTCTATCTTGAAAAATTTTTCATGTGCACTTGAGAAGAATGTATATTCTGTTCTCACTGGGTGCAGTGTTCTATAGATATCTGTTGGGCCTAATTGGTTTATAGTATTCAAGTCCTCTATTTCCTTGAACTTCTGTCTAGTTGTTCTCTTCATTATTCAAAGTGGGGTATTGAAGCCTCTAATATTGTTGAATTGTTATTTCTCCCTGAAGTTCTCAGCTTTTGCTTTGCATATTTTATTAGATACATATATGTTCTGCTATTGTTTTAATTACTACTTCATATAATTTTATATCTCAAGGAAGTTGAGAAAAGAGAGCAAACATTTATAGTTTTTGTTATAGTAACCTTCTTATTATCATTTCTAGGTCTCTTCTTTTTTCTTGAGTATTTGAGTTAACATTTTGGATCATTTCTTTAGCCCAATACAGCCTTGCTCCCCACCACATCCTACTTCCTTTGTGCTGTTATTGGCAAGTAACATGTCTATATAATTCAGGCTTAACCATATATCATATACATATTGTTTAATACAATTCATTTTTAAATCAGTTAAAATAAGAAAAATATACACTTACACTATCTTCTATAACTGCATAATTGCCTTTTCCAGTGCTCCTTTGTGTTGTTGTTTTACTTGCTTTCAGCCTAAAAAACATCCTTTAGTACCTTTTGTAAGGCAGGTCTGCTAGCAACAAATTCTCTCAGTTCTTGTTTATCTGGGAATGTCTATTATTTCATCATTTTTAAAAGACAGCTTTTCTGTGTGCTGCCTTCTGTCTTCGTTGTTTCTCATGAGAAGACAACTGTTCATCCTATTGAGGTTTCTTTGTAAAAGATGAGTCATTTTTCTCTTTCTGTTTTTGATGTTTTTCTTCTTGTCTTTGGCTTTCAGCATTTTTACTACAATGAGTCTTTGTGTTTATACATTGAAAGCAGGACCTTGGTGTTTTATCCCCTTCCTTGCTGGCCCTGCATAAGCACAGTTTATGTGCTCAATAAATGGTGAATGATAGAGAACCAAATTACTTGGGGACTCATTAATTCTGTTGGATATAGCTCTGAAATTCTGCATGAGAAGGGCAGGGAAGTTCTATTTTCTAAGTTGCAATGGTTCATCTATCTCTCTACTCATTATTTCCAGAGACTCAGTAAAGACTGGGGTTCTGATCTGCTCCTCCATTCCATGGAAGGGAGACAAAAGTTGAATGCAATAAGAGAGTTCAAAGATAATTCACTCCCTGGGTATTGGTTTAAGGAGCTCAGGCATTGAGGGGAAGGAATTTGATCTGAGCACCTGCAAAGAAGTCAGCCAAACTTATATACTCTGTCCTCCAGGGAAATTCTTTGATCTTGACTGGATGTCCAGAGAAGCCTAACATTTCTTCCATTGCACTTGGGGATAGACCAGGGGCAGATAAGTGTAATTATTAAAAAATTCTAGTTTTTGCCTCCCAGTGGCCAGAGGGAAGGTGAGTACTTTGGCCCCGGGACTTTTGTGCTCTCCTCTCCCTGTCCCCCAAGGCTATGCTCTGAGCTACTTGCAGTGAGTCCAAGTAGGACCTATCAGGTGAGATCTGGGCAAGCGGGGCTGCCAGGAACATCAGTAGCAGGGACCAGGAAGGTAAAATCCTTGGTATGCATAAACAATGATATATTATTACCATTTTAGATGTATATACTCAATAGTACATAGATACACACTACACACACACACACACGCACGCATGCACACACACAAATGTATATACCCAGATTTTTCTGGTGTGATCTCCATATATTAATACTTTGGGTGGGAATATTCAATCTGGAAAGGTCAAGAGTAATCAGCTTCAGATGGAAAAGGCAGTGACCAAAGGAGACACAGGACACTGTGCTCAGGCCACCTATGGATATTTTTCTTTTAACTGAATTTGAATATTTTGGTTATACCTGCATTTTATATTTCAGATGAGTTTGTTTCCACAGGTCTTAGTCCTTCCCTTGGTGTTTCTGACCCAGGCACAGCACACAGCCCTTTGTGACTGGCTTGTAAAGTAAGGTGAGGACACAGTAGAAGTTTCTCCAACCAACCCTTGCCCTCCAGCAGAAACCTTCCAGATCTGCTTGGAGACTCTGGCCCAGCAGCAGGGTATTGGGATCCTCTTGCCATTCTCTTGGTTGCTGGTACCTGGTCCCACCATGAGCACTGCAGTTGGAAAGCTGCAGAGGCAGGGGCCTCACTTGGACCTGGAGGGCAAGGCTCTGCAGCTTACATTCCACTATTGGGGGTCACTGATGGCTTCTTGGCACAGTATAGGCAGCACACGGAGCTCCCAAGGTGAGGAGCTGAACTTTGGTCATATTGGTCTTTGGTCTTTTCTACACACCCTCTCCTTGAATCTCCCTCTCCCTCTGCCAGAAAAATTGCAGATCCCTTCAATGATAATCTAAGGAGTCTCCTTATCAACAAACTCTCGCACTTTAACATGATCTTTCCATGCTCTGAATTCTCTTAATTTTCTGGTCTAGAGACTCTTTACTGGGAAAGTTTTGGGAGAGGCAGCTTGCTCCCCTAAGGAGATGCTAAGAAATTGATGGGGGCAATATTAAGCTGTGGTTAAAAGCACAGGCTCAGGCATCCATTGACTCTTGATCCCAGGCCCTTGCTGTATACCATGAACAAGTTACTCAACCTAGCTAATCTTGATTTCCTCATTTGTAAAATAGAGAAAATAATACATACTTCATACAGTTGTTGCAAAGATCAACTGAGATGTGCCTGGAAACTACCTATCACAGTTTCTGGCCCTTAGTAAACAGTGAATATCATTATAATTATGACTGCAGGGAGCCCTCTTTTCCCCATCCTTTCCAGATGCTTAATGAGGACCACTGTGCATAACAGAATCTTCCTGATGGGGACCCATGGCCCATGTGAATCCTGTGGAGTCAGAACAAAGATCTAGATCACTGCACTCACCAATTCTGCCCAACCTCATACATTTGGGCACATACACTTGCCACCCACACTAGACTGAAAATGTCTTGCAGAAATGTCATATTCCTTTTGTATCTTCCACAATGTCTGCAAATCCCAGAGTTGGGCATGCTATTAATATTTGATACATGCTTGTTGATGAAGTGTTGGCAGTAGTACATTGGAAAGCCATTAGGATGAACAGTGGCCTGTCATCACTGGAGAGCATCTGGCATCATGGAAAATCATTCACTGCCTGCCACATTCATCCATTTAGTAAAAATAGCTCCCTGCTTACAAATTAGAACTCCTCATTATCTTGATTGATGCGTCTTTTGCAGCCTCAGGCAATTTGATTTTGTTTACTGTTAAGGAGGTGTTCAAATTATTTAAAACAATTATTCGAATTGTTTTGCAAAGCCTAGAGGGCATCATAAGCGCTCTAGATCATCATAAAGAAAAACAAGACAGAGGTAAAGGCACAGGTGTGATCTTTGCTTTTAGTTTTCTTTCACATGAACAGCTTGTAACTGCCACAATGTGAAAGCCATGGCCGCCTTAGTTTTCACGTAAAGTATTTCTGCCTTTTTTCCCATCAATGAACAGTATCCGCCATGGGCCAGGTCCTATACTAAACTCTGGGGCTATAACAGTGAAGAAGATGGATAAGGCCCTGTCCTCCTGCAGTTCACAGTCTCATGGTCTTTGTGTGTGTGGGTATTGTGTCCTTCAAAGATGTGGTCCATTAACCTAGGGATCAGTACTTTGTAACATTCTGTGTGGTCACTTTTAGAGAGGCAACTCCCCAAAGGCAGGGCCCATGTCCAGTCCATGGTATGATGCCTAGAATGTGCCACATGGGGGTTCGCCCCCTGCAGCCTCCAGCCTGAGAATACAGGATATGCAGACCCAAAAGGAAGATGGGATCGGAACAAAAGTCTGTGTGTCCCAAGGAGACAGGTCACGAGTTCAAGACCAGCCTGGCCAACATGGGGAAACCCCATCTCTACTAAAAAATACAAAAACTAGGTGAGTGGGCTGGGGCATGCCTTATAATCCCAGCTACTCAGAGGCTAAGGCAGGAGAATTGCTTGAACCTGGGAGGTGGGGGTTGCAGTGAGTCACGATCTGCACTCCAACCTGGGTGACAGAGACTCCATCTCAAAAAAGAAAAAAAGTGTGAAAACAGATGCACCTTCTGGGAGTGAATCAAAATCCATCTCTGCCTGTGTCAGGCCCCATGGAGATACAAGGAAGCTGGAGAGCCACAGAGCTGATGATGCAGCAGGGGAGAGCGATCAGAGACTCCAGCTACATGGCTACTTAATTCAGATGGGAAAAACCCTATAAAGGAGAAATAGGGTTCTATGAGTGCATCTTACAGGGACCTATCCTGGCCTGAAGGGACTGCTGGATCCTCTCCAAGAAACCTAGAAATGAAAGATGAAGTAAAATAAACGTGATAGAGGAACTGGACATGCAGGTGGGTAAGGAAAAACCAGAAATTCTGACTTAGCAACTGGGAACACGGTGGAGTGTTTATCATGTGGGGAATCCTGGAGACAGAAAAGGTTTGCAGGAAGGATATTAAGTTTGGCTTGGGATGTGTTGAGCTTGAGATGCCTAGAGGACATAAGAGTGGACAAAGTGATCATTTAAATTTTTCCTTAGGCTGGGCGCGGTGCCTCACGCCTGCAATCCCAGCACTTTGGGAGGCTGAGGTGGGTGGATCACCTGAGGTCAGGAGTTCGAAACCAGCCTGGTCAACATGGCGAAACCTTGTCTCCACTAATTTTAAATATAAAAATTAGCCTGGTGTGGTGGTGTGCGCCTGTAATCCCAGCTACTCAGGAGGCTGAGGCTGGAGAATCGCTTAAACCCAGGAGTAGAGGTTGCAGTGAGCCGAGATCGCACCACCGCACTCCAGCCTGGGTGACAGAGCGAGACTCCGTTTCAAAAAAAAAAAATTGTTCCATAGAACCTTCCAGTGGTTTGCCAGGGGCAGCCACACTTAGGATAGAAGCCACACTTGTTACAAGGGCTTTTGGGGTGTGGACTTTGCTGACCAGCACTACCTCATCTCATGTCTTCTCTCACTTACTGTGCTCCACCCATAGCAACCTTCTCTCTATTTTCCGAGCACGCCAAGCCCACTCCTCCTTGCCTGGTCAGATCTACTCCTGGATTTTGCACAGCTGATTCTTTCTTACTATTCACATTTAAACCTAAATGTCTATGGTCAAAAGGGGAAGGAAAAAAAAAAAAACACCTAAATGTCCTCTCGTCAGAAAGAGCTTTCCTAAGTACAAGAGGTATTCATATCCTATCACCCTGGTTTATTTTCTTCTAATGCCTTTTGCTCTCTGAAATTATCCTGTACACTAGTTTGTGTCTGTCTGTCTCGACACTCTGATTTCACCCAGAATATAAGCTGGTCCATGTGGGTGGGGACCTACCCTGTCATGTTCAATGATGTATCGTAAGTTCTTAAAACATGCCCTGGAACATAATGGAAGCTCAATAGCCATGGAATGAATGGATAAGATATTAAGGAACAAGTAATATATGTGGATTTGCAAGTGAGATAAAGGTCTCGCTACAGGTAAATATCTGGGAGTTGTCTGTATACAGATAACAACGGAAACCATGGATGTAGTGAGTCTAGGGAGAAAAATTAGAGTAAAAAGAAAAAAAAAGCCAGTCTAGGCTGGAGCCCTGAAAAACACCCAATAAGTCGGGTGGGGCTCATAATGGAAACCGAGAAGGAAGATCCGAAGAAGGAGGGAGGAGGAGCCTAGGAGAGTGTGAGGCCACAGAGAAAGGAAGAGCAAGTTTGGAGGACAGAGAGGTAAAAAGATTAAATGCTACTAAGAGACAAAGCAAGACAAGAATTACAAAGTGTATTTTAGTTTTTAATCTTTATATATGTATTTTTAATTATTATTATTATTGAGATAGAGTTTCACTCTTGCTGCCCAGGCTGGAGTGCAATGGTGCAATCTCAGCTCACTGCAACCTCCACCTCCTGGGTTTGAGTGATTCTCCTGCCTCAGCCTCTTAAGTAGCTGGGATTACAGGGGTGTGCCACCACGTCCAGCTAATGTTTTTTATTTTTAGTAGAAATGGGGTTTCCTCATGTTAGCCAGGCTGGTCTTGAACTCCTGACCTCAGGTGATCTGCCTGCTTCAAGCTCCCAAAGTGCTGGTATTACAGGCGTGAGCCTCCATGCCCAGCTCATCTTTGATAGTCACTTAGGTTGCTAACAAATCTTGGCTATTGTGAATAGTACTGCAGTAAGCCTTGGAGGGTAGATATCTCTTCAATATACTGATTTCCTTTCTCTTGGGTATATGCCTAGCAATGGGATTGCTGGATCATATGCTGGCTCTATTTTTAGTTTTTTGAGGAACCTCCAAACTGTTCTCCATAGTGGTTGTACTAATTTACATTCCCACCAACAGTGGACAAGGGTTCTCTTTTCTTCACATCCTCACCAGCATTTGTTATTGCCTATATTTTGGCTAAAAACCACCGTAATTACGGTGAGGTAATATCTCATTGGAGTTTTAATTTGCATTTCTCTGATGACCAGTGATGTAGAGTGCCTTCTTATATGCCTGTTTGCCATTCATATGTCTTCCTTTGAGAAACGTCTATTCAGATCTTTTACCCACTTTTAATCAGATTATTATTTCCTATAACATCGTTTAAATGTGACCAGGCACAGAGGCTCACGCCTGTAATTTCAGCACTTTGGGAAGCTGAGGCAGGTAGATCACTTGAGGAGTTCAAGACCAGCCTGGTTAACATGGCGAAACCCCATCTTCACTAAAAATACAAATATTAGCTGGCTGTGGTGACATGCACCTGTAGTCCCAGCTACTCAGAAGACTGGGGCGGGAGAATCGCTTGAACCCGGGAGGTGGAGGTTGCAGTGAGCAGAGATTGCACCACTGCACTCCAGCCTGGGGGACAGAGTGAAACTCTGTCTCAGAAAAAAATTTTTTTTTTTTAAAAGTAATGTTTGAGCAGACAGGTTGATCTTGAAGGGAAGAGTTTGATGACAAGCGTGCTGGTGGCTGGAATGGAGTGGGTTGAGGAGTGAGTGGGTGGTGGGGTAGGGACATGGAGAGAAACAGGATTTTGGAGAGAAGATAACACAGCTGGCAGATTCTCTAGAGCCTATCAAGGCATTGCCTTGAGGGATTAAGTTGTAATAAATTTGGGGTCTCAAAAAAACAATGGACAGAGGGATCATGCAAAATCCTGAATTTAGGCACGAACCCTCAGTTGCCCACGTGTAAAACAGGCCAGTATTACACTCCCACTTGTCCTTGCTTCTGAGGAGGGTTTGTTCATCTGAGGCTAAGGCAACACTGACCTTTATAGCTCCCACCGAAAGCTGATGGTTCTGGCTTTTGAGTCAGGGACCTGTGGTTATCAGCCCTGGATAAACTTGACAGAAGGAGTGATGAACAGAATTGCTTGAGCAGTGATGAGAGAATCCAAAACTGCAAGGGATGTATAGGATGACTTCTCCGGGATGCCTGGATAGGTGCCTGGAGGCTCTGCAGTTAACCTGCCTATAGGAGGGAAGGAACCAGGGATTCTGTCACTGACACTCCCGCTTCTATTGTGTCCCCTCCCTGCTTTTCCCAAAGGCACAGCAACTTCTTGGGTCATTGTATATTGGCAGGAGGAAGCTGGGTTGCCATCAGACAAAGAGGATGACCTCAGTTAACAAAAATAAAACATTTGGGAGGCCAAGGTGGGTAGATCACCTGAGGTCAGGAATTTGAGACCGGCCTGCCCAACATGGTGAAACCCCCATCTCTACTAAAAATATAAAATTAGACGAGTATGGTGGCACATGCCTGTAATTCCAGCTACTCGGGAGGCTGAGGCAGGAGAATGGCGTGAACTCATGAAACGGAGGTTGCAGTGAGCCATTGCACTCCCGCCTGGGCAACAAGAGTGAAACTCCATCTCAAACACACACACACACACACTCAAAAATTAAACAACAGGAATGCCAACCAGGAAAGGCAGCTCTGGATCAGCAAGCACACCCTTCTTTGTCCAAAGGGCAGAACCAACACCAGCAGCAGAGAAGGAGCCCAGAGAATGGAGGTCTAAATGATAATCTAGGTAAAGTGCTTGCTAACTACCTGCCATCTCTAATTAGCTACACCATTAGCTAGATCAAATAGCCAATCAACAAGCTAGACCAACTAGCTAGACTAATCAACTAGCTAGACTTCAGCTGGCAGCCAGAAATGCTGCTCCAGGGCTGGTCAGGCAAACTACATGAACTCAGCCAGGCCTACTGTATAAAAGCACAATCGTGTCCAGTATATGATTCGTCTACATCTCATCAAGTACTTTCACATACATTATTTCTTCTCATTCATCAATGGGAAGGAACATATTCTAGAGTGGCTCCGGGAAGAGAATGGTCTAGATTCATTTGAGCATAGGCGGGATAACAGTGTCAGTACAGCTCAGAAGAAACAAGTGAGGCAGCCAGGATGGCCCCATGCAGACACACAGCATGGGATTTCCATGCAGGCCCTTGGCCCTAACGAACAGGAATGGAAGACTCAGGCTTCATTTTCAGCTTTTCCTGCTTGTGAGGGTTAATTTCAGGTGTCAGCTTGGCTGGATTAAGGGATACCCAGATGGCTGGTAAACCACTCTTTCTGGGTGTGTTTGTGAGGGTGTATTCAGAAGAGGTTGGCATTTGAATCCCTGGGAAGATCCACCCTCATCCAGTGTGGGCTGGCACCATCCAGTCAGCTGAGGGCCCACCTAGAACAGAATGGCAGAAGAAGGGTGAATGTGCTCTTGCTGTCTCTCTTCAGGAGCTGGGACACCCTTCTCCTGCCCTAGGGCATCGGAACTTCAGGTTCTCTGGCCTCTGGCCTCTGGAACATAATCAGTTGCCTCCCAGTTTCTCAGGCCTTCGGCCTCAGACTTCACTTCACAACACCAGCTCCTGTGTTTCTGAGGCCTTTGGACTTGGACCGAGCCATGCTGCAGGCTTCCCTGTTCTCCAGCTTGCAGATGGCCTGCCCTGTGACTTCCCAGCTTCTGTCATCACATGAGCCTAACAAATCCCCCCGTGTATTTCTATAGATACATAGTTATAA
>CAUYLG010055939.1:0-89835 GCA_963573385.1 Cacajao melanocephalus | reverse complement strand
TTAATTAATTAAATGCTTTAATTAATTGATTTAATTAATTAAATAATTCAATTAATTTTTAATCATTAAATAATTTAATTGATTTAATTAATTTAATTAATTTTTAATTAATTAAATAATTTAATTAATTTTTAATTGATTTAATTAATATTAAATTAAACATTTAAAACATTAAATATTTGGTTTAAAACATAAAAATATTTGGTTTAAAACATTAAAAATATTTGGTTTAAAACATTAAAAAATATAGGCCATAAGATATATGGTCAAAAATATTTGGTCACATTTTCTTCCATAGTAACACTGGCTGTGCTTACCATAGTAACTGAGGTCATACAATGTAGCCATCTCTATATAAATACTTGGTTTGCAAACTGCCCACTGTCTTGGCAGTTTGACAATTATGACTCTAGCAATCAGCCTTGACTCTCCAAGGTTCTTTCTCCCATCTGATGTAAAATATCATATTTTCCCAATTAATATATGGTCTTTCTTTCTCTCTCTCTCTCTCTCATCTTCTGTAGTGTCTTTCCATGTTTTATCCTTTGCATTATTGGACAGAACTCACCCAAACCCATAACCCTGTTTTCAAAGAGCTTGGTGTGCCCCTGTGTTTCATTGAATGTCAGGTATCCAAGAAATTGTGAATGAAAGGAAGCAGCCCATAGCCCTTAATATTTACTGGTGTTTGCAGTCTACAGAGAGCTCCCAAACTGGAATTATGAACACAGCAAGGGCACACACTCAGGTACCCCAGCCACTGTGAGGCTTCCTCATCAGCCAGACCAGCCCCGAAAGTTCAGAAATGAGACAAGTCCATTCTATGGAATTCTTGACTGTCCACTCCTCCCAGTAACATGGGGTATAGTAAATTTGGAAGAGTCAATAATGAATTACAACTCTCCTTTTCTTTTGAGTTCATTTGCCTGCCAGGGCTGAACTATCTTATTTCTAGAGAGAAAAGGAAGTCCTAATAGCTTAAGAACGAGGTCTCTAATTCTGTCTGGAAGCATCAGGATTACCCTCCGCCCACCCCCCCGACCCCAGCCCAGGATTTAGACTGGGCTAGAAGAGCCCTGGACCTAGTCTGGATTAATTTCTGGTTATTTATTATGAAGGTGGAGGGTAGATTCTGCAATTCTCATCACAATGCCAAGGTAATAAATGATTAAACTTTGGAAAATATGTATTTAAATACACTATTCTTTAAAAACTATTAGAAAGTATTTTAGGGATTTAAATGGAAGTCAAACAGTATTCGTCTCTTGAAAGGATCACTACAGCTCTTTTTTTTTTTTTAAATGTACTTTGTATTCCTTGGCTTAGAAAAATAATAATGGCAAACTACTGGTGTTGCCTTTTAAAGAATGGTGAATGAATCTGGCTAACAAAAAAATGCTTTAGAGTTTTCTATGTATAAGATCATGTCATCTGCAAATAGAGAGACGTTTACTTTTTCCTTTCTGATAGAATGGGTTTTTTTTTGCCCCTTGCCTAATTGCTCTGACTTTGACTTCCAGTACTATATTGAATAGAGTGACAAGAGTGGGCATCCTTGCCTTGTCTCTGATTTTAGAGGAAAAGCTTTCAGCTTTCCATTAAATATGATGAATATCATTGAATATGATGTTTTCTCTGGGTTTATCATCTATGACCTTTATTGAAGCCATACTCCTTTTTTTTTTTTTCATACAGGATCGTGCACTGTTGCCCAGGCTGGAGTGCTCAATCTTGGCTCATTGTAGTCTTAAAACCTCCTCAAGTAAACCTCCTGCCTCAGGCTCCCAAGTAGCTAGTACTACAAGTGCACACCACCTTGCCCCACTAATTTCTTTTAATTTTTTTTGTTGAGATAGGGTCTCACTATGTTTTCCAGGCTGGAATACAGTGGTGCCCAGGTCACTGCAGCCTTGAATTCCTGGGCTCAATTGATCCTCCTGTGTCAGCCTCCTGAGTAGCTGAGACTATAGTCATGTGCCACCACACCTGGCTCTGATTTGTGTTTTAAAAAAATATTTAAATTACATGTAATTGAATATAAATGTCACATAATTTGACCTTCCCAGAAATAATCATTTTATCTTAACTAAGAAAATGAAAACTATTATGACTTAGGATGTGTGTGCTTAGACAGATTTAGGCAAACAGCAAAGATCTAGAGGTCCTACCATCAGCCTATAGCATTTTCACAATGCTTAAACCTAACTCCATTCTTCATGTGGCAGTTTGTGTATATATTTATAAATGTATTTTTATGTATATATTTATAAACATATGTTTAATATATATATGTAGAGACAAGGTCTCACTATGTTGCCCAGGCTAGTTCTTGAACTCCTGGGCTCAAATCAGTTTCCTGCCTCAGCTTCCTGAGGAGCAGGGACTATAGGTGCATGCCACTGTACCCATCTAATTTGTTTTTTAATTTTTGTAGAGAAGGGGTCTCACTATGTCACCCAGGCTAGTCTCAATCTCATGGTCTCAAGTGATCCTCCTCCCTCTACCTCCCCAAGCTGGCACTGGCATTATAAGCATGCACAGCAACTATTTACCATAAGAAAGATAGTTCAGACCTGAAATGATGCTCTATGTTGTAAGTTTAAAATAGCTATGTTATAAGTATTAACAATTCTAAAAAATGTAGCAGACAACTAGATATGGTTATAATGCCTACCTGTTAAGTGTTCTTTTATGGCTTAAAATTTTTGTTTTGTTTATATCTCCTTTCAGAGCATATAAAAACATTTCATAATCCTTTATTAAAACTACATTTAAGAGTGTTATCAGCTCCTTTATTAACACTTGGCTCTTGTCAAGTTATTTTAAAAGTATAGTCTAAATGTGAAGTCCCACAAAAAACATAAATTAGGGGAAATACAATTTTTTTTCTGAAATTCCTGGTTGGTTCATCTCTCTGTATATTTTGAAGCAGATACTATTAGATACATACACGCTTAGAATTGCTGTATCCTCTTGGGGAATTGAAGCTTTGAATTTTTTTGTGTGTGTTATTCTTTAGTAAATCTCTTTAATTCTGTAAGGCTTTTTGCCCTAAACCTCTTTACTCTGATAATAATATAGTTATGCTAAGCTTTATTTTAGTAAGTACTTGCCTAGTAAAAATTATTCTATCCTTCTATATTCTACCTTTTTATCTTTTTTTTTAATTGCATTTTAGGTTTTGGGGTACATGTGAAGAACATGCAATATTGTTGCATAGGTACACACATGGCAGTGTGATTTGCTGCCTTCCTCCCCTTCACCTATATCTGGCATTTCTCCCCATGCTATCTCTCCCCAACTCCCCACCCCCCACTGTCCCTCTCCTTTTTCCCCCCAACAGACCCCAGTGTGTGATGCTCCCCTCCCTGTGTCCACGTGTTCTCATTGTTCAATACCCGCCTATGAGTGAGAACATGCGGTGTTTGATTTTCTGTTCTTGTGTCAGTTTGCTGAAAATGATGGTTTCCAGGTTCATCCATGTCCCTACAAAGGACACGAACTCATCATTTTTGATGGCTGCATAATATTCCATGGTGTATATGTGCCACATTTTCCCTGTCCAGTCTATCATCAATGGGCATTTGAGTTGGTTCCAGGTCTTTGCTGTTGTAAACTGTGCCGCACCACCTTTTCATCTTAATGATTTAGGTGTACCTCTCAGAAACAACATATATACGGCATTTGTTCTTTATTCATATTGGCAATCTTTGTCTTCTAATCAAAGTATTAAGTTGATTTATATTTATTGTGGCAACTAATGTATTTTCTTTTTTTTTTTAATGCATTTTCCTATATTTTTACTCCATCTCTTTTCTTATTTTCTTTTCTACTGAATTTTTTTTCCATTGACATTCTACTTTTTCACATTACTATTTTGGAAAATAAACATTCTGTGTGTACATTATGAACACCCTAGACATTTTAGTATTTACATTTAACAAATTCTAGAATTACTGTCTCCCTCATAAACCATATGAGAACATTCAAACAACATCCAGCTTTATGTAATGTTATCTACTATTTTTGGTTGATTTAAGTTCCACAAATTGGGCATTACTATTTTTGTTCAATACAGTCAACAGTTGTTTAGATATGCTCACATATTTATTAGTTTGTCAATCATTCTTTCTTGTATCTCAGCTCTTTCATCTGGAGGTCACTTTCTTCTTAAGATAACATTCCCGCACACCCCCCTGCTTTTTGATTGAGATGTAATTCACACCCAGATGTGGTGGCTCACATCTGTAATCCCAGCACTTTGGGAGGCTGAGGCATAGGCATTGCTTTGAGTCCAGGAGTTCGAGACCAGCCTGGGCAAAATGGTGAAACCCTGACTCTACTAAAAATAGAAAAACTAGTTGGGCACAGTGGCACACACCATAGTCTCAGCTACTTGGGAGGCTGAGGTGGGAGGATGGCTTAAGCCAGGGAGATGGAGGTTGCAATGAACTGAGATCATGTCACTGTACCCCAGCCTGGATGACAGAGCTAGACCCCATCTCAAAACAAAAAAATTTGTACAATCAGTGGTTTTTAGTCTATTCACAAAGTTGTGCAAACATCACCACGATGTAATTCCAGAACATTTTCCTCACTCCAGTAAGAAACCCCATGCCCATTAGCAGGTATTTTCTATGTTTCCCTACCTCCAGCCTCTCACAACCACAAACTTACTTTCTGTCTTTATGAATTTGTTTATTCGGATATTTATGTAAATACAATTATACAATAAGTGGCCTTTTGTGTATGGCTGCTTTCACTTAACATAGTGTTTTTAAGGTTTATAGATGTTATGGCATAAATCAATACACACCCCTTTTTATAGCTGAATAATATTCCATTGTATGAGTCTACCACTTCTTTTTTTTTTTTTTTTTTTTTGAGATGGAGTTTCGCTGTTGTGCCCAGGCTGAAGTGCAGTGGCGCAATTTCGGCTCACTGCAATCTTTGCTTCCCAGGTTCAAACAGTTCTCCTGCCTCAGCCTCCCATGGTGGCTTGCCTGTAATTAGCTGGGATTATAGGCACTTGCCACCATGCCTGGCTAATTTTTGTATTTTTAGTAGAGATGAGGTTTCACCATGTTGGCCAGGCTGGTCTCGAACTCCTGGTCTCAGGTAATCCACCCATCTCATCCTCCCAAAGTGCTGGGATTACAGGCGTGAGCCACCTCACCAGGCCTATTCCTCTGTTTTCTAGCTTTCACTGACATTGAGCTGTCATTTACCTTTGTGAGCAGTCTGTCTTTACATTCATGATCTTCTCTTTGGTTCTGCAGATTCATTATGATGCATCTAGGGATGGATTTCCTCTTATTTCTCTCTCTTACTATTTCATGTTAGATGTTTTTTCACTTTTCCTCCATTTCTTTCAACTCTTTCCTCATATCTTCCATCTGATTCTCTGCGCTGCATTCTGGATTGTCACAGACTGGGTTCTCCGTAAACAGATGCTGAGATAAAGTTTGGGGTGCAAGTTTGGGGTGATGTTTATCAGGAATAAACACCTGTGAAGGGAAAGAGGAGGATCCAGGTGTGTGCAGAGAAAGAAGTTGAACAGCAATGCAGGCTTGACAAACCACTTGCCCACCCACCAGAGAGCTTTGGAATCAATATCGTCTATCAGAGTTTTCCCACATCAGCCTGAAACCGCCACAACTTTCAGCTCCTACTTTATTCCTTCACCCAGTGTGGGTTTCCCTGGCAAGTATGTGATTCCTGGTGAGGTGCTTTCTGCAGCAGAAGCAGAGGCAGACCCTGATGGAGCTGGTAGGTGAGGCTGTCCTCTTTACTTCCTGGGCAATGAGCTTTTCCTTGCGGGGGAACCTGGGTGGAGAAGCTCTGCATCTACCCACGCATTATTCCTTCTGATCTATTGTTTTACTAGTTCTTTCTTTAGCTGTCCCACTCTGATTTTAACTTGTTCTCAATGAAATATTTTGTCAAGAACTATTTACATATAAATGTATCTTAATAGTGATTATTTCAAAAACGGAGTAGGGAGCACAGACTCAGCTGTGTGGGGCAATATTGGCACTCTTAGATGGAAGGTCCCAGGAGTGAACAAGCTAAACAGAGTCTCTGGGTCATGGGCTTCAGCTTCACTGAGAGCATACAAGAGCCCTCTGGGGAGTCATTGCACAGGGCCATGCATTCTGGGAAGCACGGGACTTAGCACAGTCAGGACACCTGCCCAGGCCGTGTTCTGGCATGTTTGGCTAAGATGTTGCAGGATTGTCTTGAACTTTCCCCGCCCCAGTTCTGAAATCAACTCTTTCTTTAAAAAGCTTTGGCTCCTTTCATTGGAGATTGCTACTTGAAAAGCAAGTTCTAGGTGCCAGCTGTGCTCATGACTATGAAAGCGACTGCTTGTAGTACATTTTAGTGGATGGAACTAGAAAATACATGTATGTACACACACACACACACACACGCACACACTAGTGTGCTGATGAATGTTCAACAATTAGCTCTATGGGGGAAAAAATCCCCCATTTATAGCATTTACTAATTTCCTTTGTGATAACAAGTCCCACGTTAGTCAATCTAAAAATGCCAGTTTAATATTAGCCTGCTGCAAAATTCTCAAAAAATTGAGCTGGGACAGGCTAGTGGCACACCACTGATGTGATATGTATGAACCTATCTTTCTCTCTAGCTATCTGTCATCTAATCTATTAAAACTCATGAGTTTATACTAATATCCCCAAAGCCAATCCAACATCACAGGGTTTATTCTTTCCTTCTTCCTTCCATATTTTTAAATCCTTTCTCTGACAGCGAGAAATCTACTTCCCATTATCAAGAATATATTAGTTATTTTATCAATCTTGAAATATACAGAAATTAATTTCAGAACGTCTAGTCCGTATATCTGCAAAACAAACAAAAACAGCCAGCTTACCTGAGTTCAATACTTTTTAAGAGCTCTTTTTAATGCCATTAGGTTAAAGACCTAATGGCATATAGTTCATATGCTTTGTTCAAAGTTACTGGGGTTTGTTCTTTAAAAAATGTTTTGACTTCAGTGTGGTTACATTTTTCATTATACAGGTCTGTCCATGTGTTTCTGTTTATATTCCATTTCAGAGTTTTCTTTATTCTTGTTAATTTTATGTTTCTGCCTTATTTTTTTGAATATGTAATACATTAACATCAAAAAGTTAGAATTGTACAGAAAAATGTATTCAGAGAAGTATCACTCACCCTGTGTTCCCCATTCCTTCTCTTCTTTCTGCTTCATTCCCACCTAAAGTCTGAAGGTGACAGACTTAGCTATCTCTAGCTAGCCTTCCTGTGTGTGTGTTGGGGGAGTGTGGTCAAAATAAGCAGATACTAGCATATTTTCCCTTATTTTTCAAACAAAGACAGCATAGTTCAGTTGCTTTTTGCTTTTTAAAACATATCCTGAAAATCATTTCATGCACATTGATATCTTTCTCATTCATTTTCACAGTTGAATAATATCTCTTTGTGTGTATGCACCACATTTTCTCAATCTCCAATATTTGGGTATTTTCCCAATGTTTTGCCATTACAAATAATGCTTCAATGAATAACCTGGTGCATAATATTTTCTTATTGCTTAAGGTATATTTTCACAGAAAATTTCTAGTAGTGGGACTGCTGGCACAAACGGCAAATGCATACATCGTGTTGTTAGATATTGCCGTATTCCACGGCATAGCAGCTGTAGAAACGTATGTGTTAGATTAATTGTAATATCTTTCCCAGATGCTCTGCCTTGAAGAGTTGTGTTTTCTACTTGTTACCTAGTGGAATAAACAAGAGCCTACTTCTAAGCATTAGTGGATTAATTTAAAAAAACAAATTTGTAAAAAAAATTAGTGTTTTTTAGGTTGGTGCAAAAGTAATTGCAGTTTTTGCCACTGAAAGTATTAAAAAATGCAATTACTTTTGAACCAACCTAATAAATGAAGTATAAAGGTAGTACATGTTCATTAAAAAATTTAGTCAGGCCACGCACGGGGGCTCACACCTGTAATCCCAGCACTTTGGTAGGTCAAGGTAGGAGGATCACTTGAGCTCAGAAGTTTGAGACCAGCCTGGGCAACAGAGTGAGACCCTGTCTTGACAAATATTAAAACAATTAGGTGGGCATGGTCACAGGCACCTGTCCTCTGAGCTACTTGGGAGGCTGAGGTGGGAGGATTGCTTGAGCCCAGGAGTTTGAGGCTGCAGTGAGCTATGATGGCACCACTGCTCCCTTCCTGGGCAACAGAGCAAGCATCTGTCTCAAACAAACAAAAAAAATTCAATCAATGCCAGGATAAAATAGTGGAAGTCCCCTTTCACACTTCCCTGTATGCCACATTTCACAGGAATGCCTCCTTTTTATGGGCCACTTGTTATTTTTGCTAAAAACAGACATGCTCTTTCAAGATATATTCAGAAAAGATTTTAAACTAATTATATGTTATTAAGACATATACAAACCCTAAAGCAAACTTAACAAGGAAATGATGTAGTAAGAGGTTATCATTAAACATGGGTAATGCTTGAATAGTAAATTTGGGTGTAGTACAGTCATTTATATGCAAATTTCAAAACTCGTTGTAATTATGTTTCATCTCCACTACCTACTAGTATCATTTTCAACAGAAGAAAAGCTTTCTTCCTATAGTTTGAGAAAACAAAGATGAAGTTACTCCATCAAGCTAATGTAGGTGGATATATCTTCTATACCTGAGACCACATCCACCCAGGCCCGCCAGAGGTCAGCTTCATCCCAGGCAGCACCCTCTTTTGGGCTGATGCTCTCCCCCTTTATAAAGTATGACCTCTCCCCAGGAAATAGTGATGCCAAAAGAACTCGCACAATTCTGGGCCAACTCTGGTGAAAATTTAAAAAATAGCCTTTGGTCAGCATGTTGGTTTCTCAGGGCTGCTATAACAACATTCCGTAAACAGTTTGGCTTAGAACAGCAGAATGGATTCTGTCACCATTCTGGAGGCTGGAAGTCTGCAATCAAGGTGTCTGCAGGTCATGCTTTCTCTGGCGACTTTAGGGAAGACTCCTTCCTTGCCTCTTCCAGCCTCTGGTGGTTCCCAGTGATCCTTGCTGTTCTGTGGTTTGCAGGTGTGCAGTTTTCTCCTTGCTACCTTTGTTGTCACATAGTATTTTCTCTTTGTGTATGTATTTGTGTCTTATCTTATAAAGACACCATTCAGGCCAGGCGCAGTGGCTCACACTTGAAATGCCTGCACTTTGGGAGGCCGAGGCGGGCAGATCACCTGAGGTCAGGAGTTCGAGATCAGCCTGGCCAACATGGTGAAACTCTGTCTCTACTAAAAATACAAAAATTAGCTGGGTGTGGTGGCAGGTGCTTGTAATCCCAGCTACTCAGGAGGCTGAGATAGGAGAATCACTTGAACCCAAGAGGCAGAGGCTGCAGTGAACCAAGATTGTACCACTGTACTCCAGTCTGGGCAACAGAGTGAGACTCCGTCTCAAAAGAAAAAAGAGACACCATTCATATTGAATTAGGGCCTACCTATTCCAGTAGGGCCTCACCTGAAGTTGGTTACATCTGCAAATATCTATTTCCAATAAGGCCACATTCACAGGTACTGGGTTTAGAACTTCAAAATGTCTTTTAGGGGAGTACAATTCACCCCAGAACAGTAGGGACCAAGTTTCTGCTGAAACTTGAACTCCAGGAATGTCCCATTTGATATCAGCAACACTTCACCAGGAAGAAGAGGTTCCTGTCTGGGTTGCTGGGTGAATCTGCCTTTCTGCCCTTAGTTCACGTTTCCATGCCTCCTTGTCTGTCAGCACCTGTGCTTGGTTAGACATTGTCAGTGACTACTGTTGGTACGTTATGTGTCATTCTCTGCTTTCCTAAATGAAAATCTGCCAATTCTAGAATATACTGAATCAGAATGTATGAGTGGTAGAGATATGGATGAAATTGGTAGGTTTGGGGAATTCTTCACTTTCCAGATATACATATATTTAAATAAAATTTATGGTAGGCCATTGTTTTGGACTGAGCTCCTGAACTAGGCCCCAACAGACCAAACTAAAATGAAGCCACCATGTTAAGTGCCATGTAACTAAACAGAGACTTTAAAGAACAGGAAAATCCCCAAAAGGGTCAGTTTTTCAAAAACCAGGAGATTCACGGCAACCAGTCAAATGGGCCCAGTCAGCCTGAACCAGCTAAGGCAGCCCCCTCTGTTTTAACCTATAAAGGAGAGTAACCTGAAGTTACCCAATGTGCTTTCTGCATTGTGCTTTTCCCTTGTTCCTGCTTAAGTTACCGTAACAAAACCCAGCTGTTCTTCCATTCCCATAGAGCTCCTGTCTGTTTTGAGGACAGAATGCTGCCTGGTTCATGAATTGCTAATAGAAGCCAATTAGATCTTTAAAACCATTTGTTGAAATTTTATTCTTTAGACTACACACACACACTATTGAAATTATATAGCTCTTAAAAAAAAAAAAAAGGGCTGGGCACGGTGGCTCATACCAGTAATCCCAGCACTTTGGGATGCCAAGGCAGGTGGGTCACCTGAGGCTGGGAGTTGGAGACCAGCCTGACCAACATGGGGAAACCCCGTCTCTACTAAAAATACAAAAAATTAGTCGGGCGTGGTGGCACATGCCTGTAATCCCAGCTACTCGGGAGGCTGAGGCAGGAGAATAGCTTGAGCCCGGAAGGCGGAGGTTGCGATAAGCTGAGATCGCGCCTTGCACTCCAGCCTGGGCAATAAGAGCGAAACACTGACACACACACACACACACACACACACACACACACGCTGGGCGCGGTGGCTCATGCCTGTAATCCCAGTACTCTGGGAGGCCGCGGGGGGCAGATCACCAGGTCAAGAAATCGAGACCATCCTGGTCAACATGGTGAAACCCCGTCTCTACTAAAAATGCAAAAATTAGCCGGGCATGGTGGTGCATGCCTGTAATCTCAGCTACTCAGGAGGCTGAGGCAGGAGAATCTCTCGAACCCAGGAGGCGGAGGTTGCAGTGAGCCAAGATCGTGCCACTGCACTCCAGCCTGGCGACAGAGTGAGACTCTGACTCAAAAAAAAAAGAAAAAAAAAAAAAGAAAAAGAAAGAGAAAGAAAGAAAATAAAACCTTACAACCTTAGGTGTTTTTGTTGTTGTTTTTAACTAAAAAAGGTAAAACAGTTCGCCTTGTATAGAAGTAGATACAGCTTGGAGAGCCAAAGTAATAAATGGGAAAAGTTTGTGTTGTCCGATACCTTTTAGGGAGTCAGAAGCCTAAAGGGAGGTTCTAATTTATCATTCTCAGAAGACTACTGTTGTCAACAGCTCAGATAAGAACTGATCGGCCACTCCCAAGCAGCTGAAAGGTTTCAGTGCGAGCTGCTCTCACCGAAAAGTGCGTCCCCCGGGAAGGCAGGGAACGGCCGGCTTGTACCTGCTCTGTCATTCGGCTCCACTCTTACCACAGAAGAGGGTCTGGAAAATGTCTAGACCATTCCCTCATTTCACAGAGGAGCAAACAGGTTAGTGCGTAATTGTTTTTATTATCACACATTACTAGTTTTATCTTCCAATCTGTCAGGCTCACTCAATGCTACATCCTGCAGTCCCCACCCACTGGGGAAACAATCTAATCCTGCAAGCAATTATTGAGTGCCGACAGCATGCCTCACCTCCAGGCCTGCCCATTCGATCCAGAACGGAGGTGTTTTGCTCTCTGCGCTAGATCAGTATTTTTCCCCCACCACTTTAAGATTACGCTTCAGGCCAGTGTTAGGCTTTCTGATGGGTGGGACGCAACAGGCAGGCCTCCTCCACCGCGGTGATGGCGGCTATGAAACCTCTGCGTACTTGAGCGGGAGGCGCGGCAGGGATTGTCCCAAAACTGGGTTTTCAAGGCCACCGCGCTCTGCCGACGCCGACTCGGCAGGTAAGGAACTGTCCATCTGGAGGCAACGGGCGTGGCCTGAGCAGCCCGGCCAATCAGCGGAGCCGCCCTTCAGTCAGGCTCCCCGCCCGGGATACCCGCCCAGTCCCCAACCACTGAGCATGCGCGGCGGGCCTGGTGCAAATCCCCGCCCGGAGCGGCCGGTTCAGGGTTAGGCTGCGCCGGGCTTCCTCAGAGAGATGGAAAGGGAGCCGGCGTGGCGGGGGCCCCTTAGGGACGAGAAAGCGGAAAGGTTTTGGGGTGTAAAGGTGGCTGTTGCTAGCGGCCACCAGATCTGCGTCACGGTGGGCTCGCAGGCCGGCGCATCTCGGTTTCCCGGGCACCCCGCCTGGCGGTCCGGCGCGGAGGGGCGGCAGACTGGCCAAATCAGTCCCCGTGTTACCGGAGCCCCTTCCAGGCCGTTGTCCTCAGGTTACAGGCGACGTAACCGAGGCTCCGAAGTTTTGTCCACGTCCAAGGTGACGCAGCTGGCCATCCCGGCGGGCCGGGGTCTGCGAGTCTCCCATGCCTGGCCCGCCATGAACGTCCCGCCGCAAGCTCAGTGTCTCCAGGGGCCGGACAGTGGGGAGGCCGAGGCGCCAACACGAGCGCGCGGCGCCCCGCACCAGGTCTCGAGCAGTGGCGCTCCGTTCAGGTCCGCCCGGCCAGGGGTAACGATTGGTGCGGCATAAATAAAGGCTACTTTCCTGAGATCTCCGTCCCCGTAGTGGCCCAGGGCGCAGAAGGGGGCGTGGTGCACCGAGTCCCGACCCCGCCGGTGACATCGGGGTCCCCTCGCGCGCGGCCCTGGGCAGGAAACCTGGCTCCGACACCGTGCCTCGTCCAGCCCCGGCTGTGCGCCCTCTTAGTGGCCTGCGCAGTCCCCTCGGGTCTTCGGACGTGCGGCTCGGAGCAGAGGCGGCCCCGACCCCCACCTTCCCTGCTGGGAGTCCTGCGCAGCAGGCGGTCAGCGCCCATCCCGCCGCCTGCGCGGGTCCCGCCGCCAGGCTCCCTCGCCGGGCCGCGCCGCGCGGACCTGCCTAACCCGCCGTCCCGCCGCGCCCGCCCCTCCTCCGCCCTCCAGGCGCCCCGCCCCGCCCGCGCCGCGCCGGACACCCCGCCCCGAGGAGGCGGCCCGGCGAGCGGTCGCCGAGGGAGGCTGGTGGCATGGGGAAGCCGCCACCGCCACACGCACGGTCGCCCGGAGCGAGCCCAGGCGCTGCTAAGATTGCGGGGGACCGCGGACGCCGAGGGGGGCGCCTCTGGGCGTGACACGGCGCGGAGGGCGCGGCTCGGGCTGCGGCGGCCGGACGCGCGGCGAGCGGCGCGGGGAGCGGGCGGCGGCGGCGCCGGGAGCGGCAGGCGGAGCGGGCCAGGCGCCGAGGGCGCACCTGGCGGCCTCGCGGCCCGGTTGGGCCGCGGGAGCTAGGGGAGGTGGAGGCGGCAGAAGCTGGATGATGTCGCAGCCGCCGCTGCTCCCCGCCTCGGCGGAGACTCGGAAGTTCACCAGGGCGCTGAGTAAGCCGGGCACGGCGGCCGAGCTGCGGCAGAGCGTGTCTGAGGTGGTGCGCGGCTCGGTGCTCCTGGTGAGTGCGGGACGACCGCGGGCCGGGCCGGGCGCCTCTTAGTCGGTGGGGCTGAGGCGGAGCCGCCGACCCTGCTGGGTCCGCGGAATCAGGAGGCAGGGCGGGAGAGGGTTGGACAGGGGAGAAAAGAAGGTCCTGGAGGGGCTGCAACTCCCAGACCCCTCCCCGCCACCCAAGATCCTCTCCCCATCGCTGCCCCCTTCCTCCTGGGAAATTTCCGCGGAGTGACGTCGCCCTCTTACTCTTTTCACCCCGCTTTCTCCCAATTTACCTGCTTTCTGTCAACTGGGAAATTACTCTCTGCCCACTCCACCGCATCCCTCCCCCAGCCTCCCTCTCCTCGCGTGTTTTGGAGGGGCGCAGGGGAATTGAGGTGGGGACTTTCTCATCCAGTCCGCGACTCAGGGCGGAGGTGCCCCTGCCAACCCTTTGGGTGGGCTGAACTCCAGGAGCGAAGAGCTTCCGCATCCTCTCCTGCGCCCCTCCTCCAAGCCGGCATCCTGAAGTTTGGCAGCCTTTTAGGAAGGGTTGGGGGCCTGATGAACCCTTGCTAATTTAGCATTGGTGCGAATTCCTGTGACGTTTGGGGGTTCGAAGCAAGCAAAGCGAGCAGCCCAAAATGAATCTGCACGTGGCAGAGCGTCTTTTGAGAATAGGCCTCTGGGTGTGAGGAAGATGAAGTTTTCAATTAACTTTTTCACAGCCAGCGCTGGTCCTGCTGTATTTGGAAACGCACTGCAACCCGGTTCACCTGGATGGTGCGGGAGTGGAGCGACGCTTGAGCTGGAGCGAGCTCTGCAGGACAGCTGGAAACTTTTAGCTTCTTGCACTGCCGCCGGCATTTGTTTTCTTGAAATGGGCTTGTTTGTGGGTGGGTGTGACTTGTGGGGTTTGTTGGAACAGTGCAAGAAGATGGGCCTTGGAAATTATTGTCTGGGTTTGTGGCCCGGTGTGTGGGGAATTGTCAGGACAGAGTGCTGGGCCCCTTAACACAGGGGCAGATGGGGCAGATGCTTCATTTTGGTGGCAGATCGATGCCCTTCCTGGGCAGACACAGAATTGCATGAATGACATTTGTGGAGATTGGAGATGAAGTTTCGCTGATTTCTATATTCAGTTTGCTCAGTTTGGATTTTCTTTAGATTGCTAGCCCTTCCAACTCACTCCAGATTTCTCAAACTCCAGTTTCATTCCTCGTAAACAGGGATTTAATCTTTCTATTTTAGGGAAGTCGATCAGGTAAGGAGTAGAGAGTTGGGAACAGACCAGAACCTGGCTCTCTTTTCCATAACCAGCTACCTTCTGTATGGCTTCCTGCATCTTCCTGACTTTTACCAGTGCATGCTAAGGATACAGCCTGCAACTTCTTTGGTATCTTTTTTGTTCTCACACGGAACTTGGTTCCTTTACTAGGGACCTGCCGTGGTCATCAGGGATTTGAGGCAGAAGAAGAGTAAATAAAGTGTACCAGTGTGCTGTGATTTCCATGGTGCTGCAGGTACTGGTTTAATAAACCGTGTAGGGGGAGCACAGGAGTGCAGACCCAACACTGCTGATGTGCAGCAGTCCGCGAATATCTGCCCTTCCCGTCGGAGGATGGCCTACTAATGGTGACCTGGTAGTGTCCATTCCCATGTGTGACTGGCTGCTAACTGTGTTACCTCATGACACTTTAGTAGTACATCTGTTTTCCTTGGACGCCTTTAAGCATGAAGAGCCAGATGCCTGGCTATTGTCTTAACTCTTAGTCTTGTCTGTCTGTGGTCTCCTGTCTGATAAAACCCGTGATGGACCAGATAGAAAAATGCAAGAAAGCAAGGGGGCCTACTCGGGCATGTGAGGGCCCCCGGCTGAATGGGGAATGGGAATTGCATTCTGATGGTTCTGAACTGCAGAAGGAAGAAGCTGGGAGGGCTTACAGATACTAAAAATTCCCCACACACCTCATTCCCCCACCTCATGCCCAGTACTCTGCCACTGCCTCCTTCCTCTAGTGGCTCCAGTGTCTGCCAGGGAGCCGCAGCAGGTGCACCTGCCGAATAAGTTCTGGCCCGGCTTTTTGTGTGAAGGTCTGAGAGGTGAGGTAAGGTAACCCTGGACTTCTCTGGAGGTGGAGTAGCAACCACGCTAGGTTCAGAATGTCATGGTCTGTGCATCTGTCCCTAGATGGGAATAATTACTCTGCTCTGTGTCTGATAACTTGGGTCAGCACTAATACAATGCCCACGACATAAATGCTCAATAAATATTCTTAACTAGCTAAGAAAGCAGTTCTGCAGATGGATTTTAAAAAAATTAAACTACGTATGGGTTGACTAGCTCTTCCCATGCTTCAAGTATTGATGAATGGTTGGTCATGAGATCAGAAGTAAAATTAACTAGTTCAGTGGATGATAAAGGCTGCCATTAAAAACAAACTGAAATGTAAATATAACATGGGCTTATCCATTTTTCATTGTTCAATAGCTTCATTTTTCATGGGTTCAGGTTTATGGACCTTTATGAATGATTTTGTATTAACTTGTTTGAAAAGCTTGAAAATAAGCATGCAAAAAATAGAATAGGATAATAAACCTTTATATTTCATCATCCAGATTAAATAATTATCAAGATTTTGCCAAACTTGTTTCATATGTCTCTATTATTTTTCATGTGTGATTGTGAGCCCCAGGCCTTATATCATTTCACCTCTTTATAATTAGTATATATTTCTTAAAAACAGCAACTATTCTTGCATAACTGTAATGTCATTATGATAAAATTAACAACTTGTTAGTTTGCTCTTCACATTTCCCAGATTATTTTAAAAAATCTTTGATTGTTAATTTGTTCTAATCGGGGTCTAAAAAAGCTTTGCAGGCATTTCCAAATGTGGTTAGCTCTTTCATAAGCCTTAGAATTTTTTTTTTTTTTTAAGACAGAGTTTTGCTCTTGTTGCCCAGGCAGTGCGGTGATGTGATCTCGGCTCACTGCAACCTCCACCTCCCGGGTTCAAGTGATTCTTCTGCTTTAGTCTCCTGAGTAGCTGAGATTACAGGTGCATGTGACCACACCCAGCTAATTTTTTGTATTTTTAGTAGAGACAGGATTTCATCATGTTGGCCAGGCTAGTCTCAAACTCCTGACCTCAGGTGATCCATCTGCCTTGGCCTCCCAAAGTGCTGGGATTACAGGTGTGAGCCACTGGGCCTAGCCAGGATTCTTCATAATGGAGAGGACCCTCCATGGGAGCAGGACTTCTGGGTTTTAATCTTAGAGGTTTAGTAGCTTAGAGCATGGGTTATAATCCCGGTTCTATGCCTCACCAGCTGTGCAGTCTTAGCTATATAACTTAACCTTGTTGGGGCTCAGTTTCCTCAGCTGTAGACTGGAGATAATAATTATGCTTTCCTTGTATTGTTGTTGAAAGGATTAATTGAGCTGTATGGGTGAAGGATTAATTGAGCTATGTGGGTGAAGCTCTTAGACAGTGGCTGGCATGTATTCTACCAGCTACTTAAGTCCCCTTTGACTGTTGCTTAATGTCTCTGAACTTCAGGCTTCCTGCTCTGTTAAATAAGAGGTGTACTGGGTTTTTTCTAGAGTCCCTTATTCCACCAACAGTCTTCTATTTGAAGCTGTTTTTATTTATTATTTATTTATGCTTTTAGAGACAGGTCTTAATCTGTCACCCAGGCTGGAGTGTAGTGGCATGATAATGGCTTGCTGCAGCCTTTGAACTCCTGTGTACAAGCAATCCTCTCACCTCAGCCTCCAGAGGAGCTGGGACTACAGGCGTGCACTACCACGCCTGGCTAATTTTTGTATTTTTTGTGAAGATGGGGTTTTGCCCTGTTGCCCAGGCTGGTCTTGAACTGGGTTCAAGCAATCCTCCCAAACTCCTGGGATTACAGGTGCAAGCTACCATACCCAACCCTAAGCTGCTTTTATAAAAGTAGTGGAGGTACTACTAGGAACATTTCTAACTGTAGGAAAAGTAATTCATGATTTTTGGTAATGAAGGAAGAATCCTCACAATTTCAGAAGCAGCTATCCGTAATTTAGAATAGGAAGGTAGCATGGTCAAAACATATGCAAGCTCAGAAGAAAGCTAGAAAGAATTCCCTGAGCAGGGTTTAGTTATGATTACTTTTGGAGCTCCTGAAGGAATTTCACCTCAGGTCTTTCAGATGTATTAAAGATGGCATCATAATGGCCAAGATCTAAGAGGATGTATTAATACCACTCAAGACCTGGAAGTGTCCTTTCTCTGAAAGATTTGTGTGAATATCAGGCCACATCCCTTTGCGTGGGTGTGCCGGCTGTCCTGCACTGGGGTATTAATATACAAGTCATCTGGCTGCCTGGCTTCCTTACTGATCTTATCTCACTACGTTCAGCTTCAAACTCTTCTTAGATGTCGAGCCATTGCCAGCGATGCCACTCCACACCCCTTAGAGCTCCAGCAGTACAAATGAAACCAAGTCAGGTCGTTGCTAAATTTTGCTTGGTGTTACTGGACGAGGGCGGGTGGGGGTATGGGATGGTGATGTCCCTGAGTCTGCCCAAGGCTTCTCTCATGCCCCATTCATTCAGCTTAAGATTCCAGTGCTCTCAGAGGTAACGTGAGACCCCGGTAATGGTGTTCTTTGAAATTCTCAAGTAAGGTAAAACCTTGTTTTTGCCTATAATTTAAAATCGGATGTCAGTAAGCTGTTAACTAAACTGGCCTGAGCTTCTCTGCACTGTTTTTCTCCACCTTCCAGTGGAGTCCTAACAAACAGAAATGTCCCAAAATACAGGATGCAACGTGGAGGCCCATCTTGGACTAGTTAAATCAACAGCAGGTTCCATTACTTTGGCTTTTAGTCTATTTAACTATTAGGAGTCAGGAGGACATTAGTGAAGCCTTGAGTTGAACAGGGAGGGAAGGAACTGTGAAACCAATGTCTGCATTTACTGAGGCCGACTCTGGGGCAGGGCTCTCTGCTGGGTGCTAAGAACATGATACCGTGTCAGAGCTTGCCTGTGCAGGGTTTATGATCTAAATAGGTGAACAGATCAGTCACCTACACAAAGGTGACTAACAGTCCAAAGGCGTACCATGGAAAGGGTCCAACAGGTGGCTCAGAGACCAGAGGAAGATGAAAGCACAGAACTGGTGTATTTGGGAAAGAGTTTATGAAGAATTGAACTGGACCTGGAAGATGCAGAGATAAGGGAGACTTTTTATCCTTTTTGCCAGGAAAGAATAAGGTAGGACCAAGAAGGAGCAGAGCAGCTTGGGCAAAGAAGGGCAAAATTTTGGAAGAAGGGAGAGAAGTTTTGAGAAATACATTTGCCAACTTTGGGAACAGTTTCATCGATTGGCTGAGAACACATCCTGAAATAGATTTTCTCTTTGTCTTTTTGAAACCTATTTCAGGAAAGAAGTTCAAACCAGCCATGAGCATCTGCTTCTTAGAGAGACCTTCCCTAAGTGTAATCCTGAGAGTAATTAATATGACTATTTTCTGTCAGGCAGGCCAAAGAATGGGATGGGAGGTCTGTGATGTGGAAGGGAAAATCCAGTAACAGGCCTGTGTGTGTGTGTGTGTGTGTGTGTGGGGGGGCACTTAGGTATCATGAGAGCAGTAGTCGGATATGGTGAGTTACCATTCAGTGAATGGCGTTACAAAAAAAAATAAGGTTGGAGCCCTACCTTATGGCACACACGGAAATAAATTACAATGAAATGTAATAGTTACATGTAAAATAAAAGAAACCACATAAAACATGGGCAAATAATCACGTAAAGGTGGAGAGGTTTATTTATTTATTTATTTTGAGTTGGAGTCTCACTCTGTCACCCAGGCTGGAGTGCAGTGGTGCGATCTTGGCTCACTGCAACCTCTGCCTCCCAGGCTCAAGCGATTCTCCTGCCTCAGCCTTCCAAGTAGCTGGAATGACAGGCGAGCGCCACCACACCGGCTAATTTTTGTATTTTTATAGAGACAGCGTTTCACCATGTTAGCCAGGCTAGTTTTGAACTCCTGACCTCAAGTGATTCATCCACCTTGGCCTCCCAAAGTGCTGGAATTACAGGCATGAGCCGCCACCCCCAGCCTGGAGAGGGATTTTTAAAGTATGAAAGTACAGGAAGAAACCAGTTGGACCTGGGCTTTGAAGGTGAGCCTTGGCTTTGCCACTGGGCTGAGGACTTCGAGCAGCGTACTTTGCTCAAGCCTTAGTTTGCTTATCTAAGAATTGGGATTGTTAGGTATTATTATCTTAGAGAGTTTTTTAAAGATTAAGTAAGATAATGCATGTAAAGTGGTTAACAGTGAGTGCTTAACAAATGCAAGCTCTTATTACATTACTAAAGGAAAAGATTGATTATCTCGACTAAATATTTCTGGAGCCAGTATTTATTGACCACCTATGATGTCCTAGAATGGGTCTGAGGGCTTCACACATAGGAGGTTAAGTCACCTCAAGGTCACAGTTGTAGGTCCGGGGGCTGGGTCTTGAACCTGGGCACTGTAACTTCACACCCTGAGCTCCTGGCCACTCTGCCTGTTGCCTCGCCATGTTAACACTGAACGTCTGTCTCTATAGGTACCATACAGGTAAAAGTCAAACAGTAAGCTTAGAAACAATATTTGCCCTGTAGGTATTTATCTATAGAGATACCTTGGTCATAGTGTTAAGTTAAACCTTTTGCTTGGAGGGCTACCCATTCCACAACTCAAGGGCCCCGTTCACATGGACAGAAGCTATGCTAGCACTATGGAATGTAGGTTTGATAAGAATGAAGTTTTAAAAGTGTACCTGTCATAAAGTTGTTTTTCTTTAGCATAAATCTCTGATGCACGTTCCTTGACTGGCTATCAGCCTGACTGATTATTTGTGTTTAGTCTTTAACATAAACCAGAATGCAGAATGTTAACAGTAGTTATCTCTGGATATGGGATGATGGGAAGTTCCTTTTTTTCCTGATTTTCTATCCTTTCCAGATTTCTACAGTTGACATGTAGTACTTTTATTACTTTGTTCAAGAATGACAGGAGAAATGATTGTGAGAATGTGCTGTGATAATTGGAGCCCTCAGAGTGAGGCCACTTATTCCTAAGAGGTAGATCTTTTTATTCCTATTGTATATTTGAGCACCAGCAATTTTAAAAGTTGCTCAGAATTTAGCAAGTGGTAGAGAGAGAAGGGCTGGGAGTTTCTGAGATGCCAGAGGCTGTTTGTCACAGGTTCTGCCCTTGGCCATTCCCCAACTTGAGGCTTCTTGGCTGTACTGACCCAGCTCTGGTCTTTACTTCCACACTGGCTGTTTGGTCTGCCTCTGCTTCCTCACTGTCCACAGCTCCGATCCCTGTGACCTGCTCTTGTCCATGGTGTGGGGCAGCCTCTCAGTGCTTACCCCATTCCACCCAGCAATTTTCCAATTGCTCTTCCCTTTTGGAGCAGGATTCTCCTTCGTCTCCTCCTTCCTCTCTGATGTCTGTTCCTTTGTCTTCACTGTTTTTGCTGCACCCACCACACAGGGGCATTCCTAGAGGCTCTCTTCTCCACCACTGGTTTATAGAATTTAATTTCTTCCCTTGACTCTAAAGGGGGGCACCACCTCATGGCAATTTCCACAGTTTTATCTCAGTTCTGATTCTGCCCTTTCTACCACACACTCTGCCCCACCCTGCCCTAGACCTGCTTTTCTGTTTTCCTGCCTGACTCTCCTCCTTGGCTCTCTTACCAGCTCCTTAATTTCAGCATCTCTGAAACATAAATTGCCACTTTTCATCCCAAGTTAGGTTGTCCTTTTTACATTCTTGTTTTAGTGGGGAGTGTCATTTCATCACCAGCTTTGAATCAGTAACTCCTCCTCTGTCTCTTCTGTTTCTCTCCTCTACATTCATTATGTTCTGTCATGAATCAGTCATTATGGGCCAAGGACTCCCAAATCTCAGTGGCTTAGAACAGAAAGGTTTATTTCTTCTGCACTACCTCTCCCTTGAGTGTGGGCTGGGAGCCTAGTTCCATGTTGTCCTGGGACCTGAGTTGATGGGACAGCCCCCATCTTGAATGTGGCAAGTCTGTGTGGCAAAAGCAAATCACATGGCAACACCAAACTCCAGGGGCAGGGAAGTGCAATCCTTTCTAAGTGCCTGCAAGGAGGATTCATATCTTCGGTGAGCAGCTGCAATTTCCACAGTTTTATCTGTGCAACCAGGATGACTGCTGTAACCTGGCATCCCCTTTCCTGTCTCCTTTCTTTCCTGGTCTGTGCAGTAGTAGGATGTATTAGTCTATTTTTGCACTGCTATAAAGATATACCTGAGATTGGGTGATTTATAAAGAAGAGAGGTTTAATTGGCTTATGGTTCTGCAGGCTGTACAGGCTTCTGCTTCTGGAGAGGCCTCAGGAAACTTACAGTCATGGCAGAAGGCAAAGCGGAAACAGACACATCTCCACATGGCTGGCAAGAAAGAGGGAGGGCAAAGGGGGAGGTGCTACACATTTAAACAATCAGATTTCATGAGAACTCTATTATGAGAACAGCAGGGGGGAAGTCTGCCCCCGTTATTCAGACACCTTCCACCAGGCCCCTCCTCCAACACTGGGGATTTGGGTGGGGACACAGAGCCAAACCATATCATAGGGGATAGGGTCCTTCCTATCTGGTTTCTTTGCTACCATAATTACTCCATCCTTATAGGTTCAGTTCTGAACCCTGAAGACATTAGTGTTTCCCATTGCCCTTGGAGTACCAACTCCTTCCCTTTCACCATATGGCTGTCTCCTTATCAGACACCACCCTCCCATTAGTCACTGGCTGGGCTTTTAGATCCTCATGTGTGCCAGCCTCTCTCATACCCCAGGAGATAATCATGACCCCTGGGCACCCCTCTCAGTTGCCAGGTCACTCTCTCTGGCCTTTGAAACTGTACTCAGATGTTCTGGCCTATCCACCCAAACTAAACCATGCACTGCCTGTTCCTTTCCTTTGACCACTTATCACTATTTATGTATTTTTGTACATTTCCTCAATGTCTTTTTCCTTTCCTGGACTGTTGGTTCGCCATGGTTTTTACAGGCCCTGGCACATAGCAGAGGCTCAGTAATATTTTTTGGATGGATGAACAAACCCTGAAAACTCTGCATCTGACTCTACATCTTAATTATATCCTTTTCTTATTTCCCATTACCTCTAATTTCTCTTTCTTGTACCCATTTCTATTTATTTCATTCTAGTTTACCTCCTACTGCCAGATTAATTTTCCAGTGCACAGGCTCTATCATATCATGAGTTTCTCATTGCTACCTATGACAAATTCACCAATATTCCTGCACATCAGAATGTATCACTTTGAGGCTGGTTCTGTGTTTTAGTTTAGGAAAAGCTGTTCAGATTGTCAGTAAATCCATATGATCTTTGCATGGGATTTTAAAGCAGCCACACATTTTGGTACAAAATGTATAAGATTAATTTCCTTTGTTAGGACCATTTGTTTTCACTAATTCCGTAGAGCTCCAGTGTGCAAAAGAAGACACTGATCTAACTCTTGTGTTAAATAGTTAGTAACTAATTTATCTGAAAGCAAAACAAAACAAAACAAAAATGCAAGGAATAAAAACCACTGGGAGTGCTGCTCATTCATTGAATAATGAGTTTTGCTGTAAAGGAGCACATGGATGGTGACATTATTTCTTTTGTACCTTTATTTTCTATTTTTTGATTCTATGAATGAATTTATCTTGTACTTTCTGTTTCTTTCTTGGCTCTTTATTGATGAATTGGTAACAAGGAGACATACTATCTGATCAGAACTTTGAATCTTCCTGCCTCTCTTTCTTTGGGGTTGACAGGGATACATCAATTAAGATAGTGCTTGGATGTGGTGACATTGGAAGACAGGCTGGGTCAGGGCCTGTAGTAGAGACTTCCTCCCTTTATCTCATGTTAATCTGAAAGTGAACCTGAAAGCAGATGGTCATGAACTACCCAGGATCGCCATTAAGCCCATGAAGTTTATTCTAAAAGTCTTCTGGGCTTAGTTTGAGATACATATACTCTGTTTTTTAAACATTTTGTCTTAACAAAGTATATGTTCAGTCATACAGATAGGCAAATGTTCTAAGGAAAGATGTTTACCATGCTAAATTAGAAAAAAAAGTTTTAAATAGTGCTGTTGGCTGGGTTCAGTGACTCATGCCTGTAATCCCAGCACTTCGGGAGGCTGAGGTCAGGGAATGCTTGAGCCCAGGAGTTTGAGACCAGCCTGGGCAACAAAGTGAGAACCCATCTCTCTAAAAAAAAAAGAAAAAAAAATAAGAAAAAATTATCTGGGCATGGTGGCACATGCCTGTAGTCCTAGCTACTCAGGAGGCTGAGATGGGAGGATCACTTAAGCCTGGGAAGTCTTGGCTGCAGTGAGCTATGATTGAGCGACTGCACTCTAGCCTGGGTGAAAGCAAAACTCTCTCTCAAAAAAAAAGAAAAAAAGAAATACTACAGCTGACCTTTGAACAACATGGGTTTGAACTGCACAGGTCCACTTATATACAGAAAAATATGAAAAAGGTTTGTCATGAATATATAAAATAATGTATAGCTATTAGTCTATTTTATCATTTACTACTGTAAATGATACACAAATCTGTTATAAAAAGTTAAAATTTATCAAAACTTATGCACACAGAGACCATATATGGTGCCATTTGCAGTCCAGAGAAACAAATATAAAGATGCAACGTTAAATCATAACTACATAAAATTAATTATAGTACATATTGTACTACTGTAATGATTTCATAGCCACCTCCTGTAGCTGTTGTGGTGAGCTCAAGTGTTGTGAAGATCCACTTAAAACACCGTGTGACACCAATAATCTCCATGTGAGCAGTTCCTCTTTCCAGTGTTGACCCAAAAAGAAGAGGAGGCAAAATTTAATGTAAGTAGAGAGTTTATTTGGGCCAAGCTTGCTGCAACTCAGGAGCAAAGGTTCAGATTGCCCTGAATATACACTCTGATTAACAGCAGTTACAAGTGGATTTTTAAAGGAAAAGAAGAGGCAATGTCTGAGTTGTTTGCCAGGAATTCACATGAAAACAACATGAGCTATTGATTGGCTATCTGTTGTTCTTTGTATCACACATTCTGGGAACATGAAGATAATGGGGGAGGCAGCTAGTCAGGAACCAAATAACTTTAAAGAGTTGCTCCTGGGCACGGCGTGGGGTGACCCGAAGTCCCATACTCATGTCTCTTCTCTGGGCCTGCATAGTTCACATAGCTCACACTACTCTGAGCCGTTTTATTTCCTCTCTAGTAAATTTCTTATTGCAGTAAAAAATGATCTCGTCTTCTTGTATGTCATGTTTAGTGCAATACCAAGGACACTGAATAACACCATAGGACCCTTATAAAGTGCCAGCCCTTACAAAGATCCTGGAAGTGCTCCTAGGAAACAGAAGTCATGACATTCCAAGAAAAAGTTGAATGACTTGATATGTATTGTAGATAGTGGTCTGCAGCTGCACTTGCCTGCCATTTTAAGATAAATGAATCTACTTTAAGGACCATTGTGAAAAAAGAAAAGGAAATTTGTGAGCTGTTGCTGTAGCTTCACCAGCAGGCATAGAAACCTTGCACTTCTTGCAAAATACCTTTTTATCTTGTAAAATAAGAAAATGCATCTTTTATGTGGGCACAGGATTACTATTGAAAGGAATACCTATAGACCAAAGATTTGAGAAAAAGTGAAGTCATTATGTGACAATTTAAAGTAAAAGGAAGGTGAAGGATCTGAAGCTGGAGAACTTAATGCCAGCAAAGGATGGTTTGACAATTCTAGAAAGAGTTTTGGCTTTAAAAATATCAAGATAACAGGAGAAGCAGTTCTGCCAGCCAAGGGGCAGCATACAAGTTCCCAGATGCCATTAAGAAAAACGTTGAGGAGAAAGGATTATCTGCCTGAACAGGGTTTTAATACGGATTAAAGTGCCCTATTCTGGAAAAAAATGCCACAAGGGACATTTTTTTAGTAAGGAAAAGAAGTGAGCACCAGGAGGTTAGGCCAACTCTACTGTTGGGTGCAAATGCAATCAGGTTTATGATCAAGACTGCCCTTTTCTATAAATCTGCCAACCCCTAAGCATTGAAGGGAGAAGATCAATACCAGCTGCCAGTCTTTTCATTGTACAAGAAGACCTGGGCAAAGAGAACCCTTTTTCTGGATTGGTTTTGTTACCACCCTTGGGTTCTTGGGACCTCAATGCAATAGAAATTGACATGAGGCCAAAAGAAAAGGCTTCATCGGAGCTTATGCCTGAGCATAAGGGAGGCAGCACAAGAGAGAGAGAGAATTACCCGACTGACTCTCTGAGCCTCTAGGGATTTTTTATTAGGCAAAGCGTGGAAATTGACATCAGGGGTAGGGTATGCAGGCTGGGCTGGACAAAGTACACAGTGGGGTGTGCGGGTCAGCATATCTGGTTGCGATGGTTATCTTGAGTGTTGAGCCACCTGGTGGTCTGGCCGGTGGCAACAAGGCTATAAATCAGTTACGCAGCATTCCTTCCCGAGGTCAGACACTGTGACCTTGGTTCCATATTTTGGATCTCCTATGGCCCATTCTTGGAATTTTTTTTTTTTTTTTTTTTTGAGGCAAGGTCTGTCACCCAGGCTGGAGTGCAGTGGTGTGATTTTGGCTCACTGCAGCCTTGACCTCTCGGGGTCAAGCAATCCTCCCATCTCAGCCTTGCAAGTAGCTGGGACTATAAGTGTGTGCCATGATGTCTGGCTCAATTTTGTATTTTTTATAGAGATGGGGTTTTGCCATGTTGCCCAGGCTAGTCTCAAACTCTATTTCAAGTGATCTTCCTGCCTCTGCCTCCCAAGTGCTGGGATTACACACATATGCCACCATACCTGACCCCTGGAACTCTTTAAGTAAAAGTCATGGTTAAACCTTCTGGGAGCGCAGAAGAACAATTCAGAATGGCTGTTTTCTTTGTATGACTACAGCCTCAGGGTTAGTGGGTATAGCATCAGTGAGGTAGTGGTATGGGTTTTGTGATCACCGGGGATGCATGAGAATGCTCTGGTGGGGTGAGCTGATGCCAAACCCCATCTTCAGTTTCTCTCAGTTTTATCAGTGCATTGTCCCTGAAGTCAGGAGGTACCTTGCTAACAAGAGAGTGCCTTTTAAAGTTCTTTTGATATTATACAATGCCCTGGCCACCCAGAACACATGAATTCATCACCAAAGACATTAAAGTGGTCTACTTGTTTGCAAACACAGTGTCCTACTTCACCCTCTAAATCGGGGCCATAAGGACCTGTAAGGCTCAGTGCATACTGTACTTCATGGAAAGGATCATCAGCGCTGTAGAAGAGAACCCAAGTAGAACATCATGAAAGTCTGGAAGGAGTATATCATTGAAGGATACCATCATTATTATACAAAAAGCAGTGAGAGCCATCAAGGCCGAAATACATTTCTGCTGGAGAAAACTATGTCCAGATGTTGTGCATGACTTCACAGGATTTATGACAGAGCCAATCAAGGAAACCATGAAAGAGATTGTGGATATAGCAAAAAAGGTGGGGTGGGGGTGAAGGGATTTAACATAAAGATCTTGGAGAAATTCAAGCGCTAATAGATGCCCCACCAGAGCAATTAACAAAAGAGGTCCGATGGAGACTAGTGCTTCAGAACTAGTGCCGCGTAATGAAGAAGACTACGCAGAAGAAGAGGCACTGCCAGAAAAGAAATTTACATCAGACAGTCTGGCAGAAGCATTCTGATTATTCAAGAATGCTTTTGACTTCTTTTATGACATGGATCCCTTTAAGATACGGGCACTGAAACTTAAGCAAATGGTGGAAGGATTGGTACTATATAGAAACATATTTAGAGAAATGAAAAAACCAAAAAGCAAGACAGAAATTATGGTGTATTTCTCTACAGTTACACCTAGTGTACCTGCCTCCCTTGCCTCCTGTTTCATCCCCTCCACCTCTTCTGCCTCTGCCACCCGTGAGACAGCAAGACCAGCACTTCTTCATCCTCCTCCTTAGCTTACTCAGCATGAGGAAGATGAAGTCCTTTATGACCATCCACTTCCATTTAACAAATAGTAAATATATTTTCTCTTCCTTATGATTAATAATGTTTTCTTTTCTCTAGCATACTTGATTGTAAGAATAGAGTATAATAGCAAAGCATGGTGACTCACGCCTGTAATTGTAGCACTTTGGAGGCCAAGGTAGACGGATGGCTTGAGCCCAGGAGTTTGTGGCCAACCTGGGCAACATGGTCAAAAAAAAAAATTTAAAAAAATTAGCTAGGCATGGTGGCATGCACTTGTAGTTCCAGCTACTCAGGAGGCTGAAGTGGGAGGATGTCTTGAACCTGGAAGGTTGAGTCTGCAGTGAGTCATGTTCATACCACTGCACTCCAGCCTGGGGCAAACGAGCAAGACCCTGTGTCAACAACAACAACAACAACAACAACAAAAACCCAGTATAATATATTTCACATACAAAATATGTGTTAAGTGGCTATTTATCAGTAAGGTTTCCAGTCAATAGTAGGCTATTAGCCAGGTTTTTGGGGAGTCAAAAATTATAGGTGGATTTTTTTGACTGTGCAGGGGGTTGGTACGTCTAACTCCTGCATTGTTCAAGGGTTAACTGTAATATACAGAATGATTTACTCTTTTAATGAAAAGAATAAGCAATATTTTATTCATGAAAAAAAGTTTTATGATCTTACAGATGCTAAAGTAAGCCATCCTCTTTGGTTTCAAGAATAAGTTAAATATCAAATGTTTATTCCCTCAGTTCTAAACATAGAAATGCAGTTGTATAACCAAGTTTCTGTTACTAGAGGGATAGTTCTTGCCATGGATGGCAGTAGGATATAGTGCATGAGAACTTGGGCTCAGGAGGCTTCAACCCCAGCTCTTCCATCTACTAGTTCTGCCTTCTCAGTTTCTTCACCTAGCAAGTGGACATTTTAATAGCACTCACCCCATAGATCTTTGTACTTAAGCAAACAATTGCCTATAAAGCACTTAGAATAAGGCCTGGCACACAGTAAATACTCACTAAGTGCAAGCTGTGGTAATTTATGGGGGCAAGCTAAAGGAATACCATATAACCCTTTAAAGTGCTGCTTATGGAGAATTTGTAACACAGGAAAATTATAATGTTGAGCAAAAAAAAAAAAGCAGTAAGCGGAAATGTGTGTAGTCACAATTGTGTGAAAAATAACTTTACGTGTAAGAAAAATGTTGGAAAGAAACACATGAAAAAGTAGGAATATAATTTGTTCTTTGTATATTCTAGGATTTCCCAGCTGTTTTACTGTCTTAAATGAATAGATAATCATTAAGAAAAAGCAAACATTGAATATTAGAAGGAAAGTTTGTACTACATGTAAGATATTAAAATTGGTATGCTTACAAATCACACTTGTATATATCTTAGAGCTTGTACACATGGGCATTGTGGTGTAAAATATGTTCCTGAAGTGAGGGCACACACATGCATTTTGGAAGCAAAAATATTGTCAACATTTAAGAGCCTTGCATTAAATGCTTATAGAGGTGGGATGCCCATGCAAAACAATGAAACTTTGCATTTGACTGTTTTATAAAGTGCTTAAAAAAAAAAGATCTGTCTTTGGTCTCTGGAAAATCTGGTCAGACAGACAGGGATAGTTTTATTATTTCTGTTTCTTGATGAAGAATTAAAGACCAGAGAAATCAAGTGACTTTCTTAATTAAAGTCACCTGGCTAACCTTAACCTTTGTCCTGGCAAGATGGCAGAGATTGTCTAAAAGCATCAAAACATTTTAAGATATAATTTTGAAGTTGGAGTTTATTGAAAACTTTTAAGTGATTAACTTGAATCATTAAACATAAATTTTGGAAAGTACCACTAATTCTCTGGGTTTATAGAAATGCGTGACATGAAAGTGAAATCGTATTATTTTGGAGATGCAAGTTATCTTTGGAGGTCATCTGGTCCAACTTCCTAATTTTGCAGATGAGGAAAATGAGGTCTGCCATGGGTAAACCTTTGTCTGTGGTCATACAGCTAGTTAATATTAGAGACAAGAACAAAATTGAGTTTGCTGACTCCTGGTCCAGTGAATTGTCCAGTGACTATAGGAAATAATCATATTACTTTGTTTACACTTGCATGTTGTCAAGTGTCATTACAGACCATTGTAATCAGATAATAGGAGTCTATAAAACATCTATCTGCACCATGGATCCCCTCCCTGCTTATATATTTCATCAGTCCCAAGCCACTTTGTTGGTGAAATTGACACTCATATTTTCACAAGCCTAGAAAGGACTTCTGCATTTCTGTTTAAGGGGTATTAGGATGAAAGAGAGAAATAAATAAAAAGCACAAATTATAAAATTAATCTAAAAAAGATTTCAGTAGTAACTTATTCATGAAGAAGAATTAATTTAGTAGTGAATGTTATTGAAGGGACAGAATATCACAGTTTTACATGTACTTTGGTTAAAATTATGATGTGGCTTGAGAAAAACCTTCCTGGGCCTATTAACCTAAAATTTGTTAGTGTAGAATAAGCTCTGTAAATCTAGGTCATTTTACATTTCAGGCTGCTTTGCGTTGGCTAGAATAAATATTCAGCTGTAAATGACAGTTTGGTTCAAACTGTATTATTATAGAAAAAGTTGCATTTCTAAGATTGTTTAGAGGACTTATTTAATCTGTCATTCTAATATATTGCTGTTTTCTTAAGTAGAAAGCAGAGTTCCTATGGTGATAGCAGAGGTGCCATAATATTTATAGTATAGTAGGTTCATCTGTAAACTATTATACTAGCTAGAATTTACAGGATATTGAATCTCTTAGGTTAACTTTTTCCTTCCCAGGCTTTTACTGTGTTCATTTTGCCATTTTTATTTTCCTTCACAATTCTTTTAAGAACCTTCTATTATGTTATTTTTCCCTAAAAGATTGAAAATAACTGCTTTTAAATGATTAAAAAAAAAAAAACAAAAAAAAACCTGAAGGATGTACATGCCAAACCAGTTTTTGTGGAGTTGGTGAAAAACTGATTGGGGTATTCGGTTTTTAAAGGGACTTGGTTCTCCACTGAAAACTCAGAGGCACAGAGATTCCTGACAGTGTTGGTTTCTCCTGAAACAGTTACTAAACACATTGGTGTTGAGATTTCCGTCAGGTGTAAGAGGTGGCATGAGAAAAAAGGAATCACCAATAACAGATGAGGGTTTCTTGAATTGAGGATAGTCACAGTTAGTCAATGCTGGGGCAGCGTGGGGGGTTTGAAGATTATGGGCTGTGGAGACCCGCATGTAGGGTACTGGGGATGGGTTCTTTCTGAGAGCTTAGGGAACTCCATTTGAGGGGGGAGGGTTTCAGAATAGGTCCCAGAATTTAAGAGAACCACAGATGTTTTTTCCGTGGTTTCAGTTGTTAGACATTGTAATAAAAAAAAAAATTTACTTCTGCTCTTACAATGGCATCTTGGATATCCTCCACTCTGGGCATTAGGCCCCAAAGCAGCCCTGCCTCACAATCTCCTGGGCAACTAATTGGGAGAATCAGCATATTCCATGAGCATTGCATTTCATGTCAGGAAAATGGGATTTTGCCCCTACTACTTGCTCCTTTATGGTCTTGGTCTGGTGCCTATGGGTGGCACCTGCACAATGAAGCAGTCACTGACCAGCCTGAAGTTGATTTAAGCTGCAAAGTTGATTCCTTTCTGACCAAATAATTTGGTTTGGGGTCTGGCCTGGTGCAGACCTAGAGCTTACTTCCATCTGCAGTGACCTTTGGGAGAGGAGGGGGCACAGGCCAGATGGAATCCAGCTTCAGGCTTCCCTTGTGATCTTTTTCCACATTCTCAGGCCAGGGCATGTTGCCCTGGAATTTGGAGAGGATTCAGTCCTCTTTTAGTTGAGGATCTTAGCAGATCTTGAGTCATTTTTGAGTTCTTGATGTTGATGTTAGCAGAGAAAAATGCAGTGCTGTTAGAATCTTTTAAAGCTCTCATGTCTTAGTATTGAGTAGTTCTCAGGTTGTCACTCATGATTCATTGACTCAACAAACACTAAAGAAATGTAAACATTTGGTGAAGACACTATCCTTGTCCTCAAGGAGCATGGAATCTGGAGTGGACAGAGGAACACAGATGGGACCCAGGAGCTTTGGTATTAAGGTCCTCTGCCTCTTGGCTGTTTTGCTCCTGGAAGGAAGAACAAAGGTTGTGACCAGTGCAGGTGGAGTTTTGTAGGAAGGTGTTGAGACTGAAGTCAGCCTTCTGGGTAGTAGACACATACTGGGACCTACTTATCTATTACACCCCTTTCACAAGATCTAGAAACTGGACATTTAATGTGGATGTTACTCATGGGAATAGTGATAGGATATTTCTCTTGTAAAGATTCTGGGTAGGGGCAGAAGAAATTTCCATGAATGAGATGCATGCAGTGAGAATTGTGGGTAAGGACTCCAAGGAACAGCCTAGAGAGATGGGATGGGAGGCTTTTTTTAAATGTAATGTAGCTATTAACATCCTAAGGACTCCTAAAATTAATATTTTGTAGCTATACACAGGTAACTTCCTTTTAAGCTAACTAGGGAAAACAGGGGGTTTAAGAAATTTATTTCTCTTGGCATCTAGAATACGCTCTGTAGGTGCAAAGATCCCCCAAATATGCAGGGATTTGGATCTTGCTGATGTCCTTAGTTAACCCCAGATGCCATGTTAAGCTTGTTAAATAGTATAGCATTATATTAACATTAAATTTATGTTAAGTATATTGTTATAGTTCTTTGTCTATCATAGTTGATATAGAATTGAAAATGAAACCAGTTTTCATTAGAATTGAAAATGAAACCAGTTTTTGTGGAGTTCTAGATTAAAAATAATCTGAAATGATTGTGTGTACTGGGCATGAAAAGAAAATTCAGTCTTTTTTTAAGCTCCATAGAACACAAATTTGCATGGCACCGTTGCTTGGGGTTTTAGTGATTGTGTAAGATGCTGAATATTTAGCTTGGGGGCTTTTGAAAGCAAGGTGACATTCTGCTGATTTGCAGTGGGGCTAATGATCATTGTTTCTAGAAAACACCACTTTTGGAGTGCCAAGAAACATATACTAAAGTACTACAGTTGGTTCTTAGGTAAAGATGCATACATACACTTGTATTAACCTTGATCTTTGTTTAGTTTTATCTTTTTTACTTTTGCCATTCAGGACATGTGTAGGTCCTGTTAATCTCTTGGGTAAAGAAATGAGAAATTATTTGATTGGCAGATAAATAAGCATGCACATGTATTTTATAGATGCTTGAAAACTGTTGACCATGTACGTCTGAACTGATGAATTTTAAATTTCACACATGCATCAATTAAGTGAACACATTTGTTAAGTCCGAACTATGTGCCAAGCACTGTGCTAGGTGCTTTGAGGAATCAGGATGAGTGAGACAGAGCCTGTCCCATCTTGCTGACTAATAGGAGAGAGAAGATTGCAAAATAAGCTTCGTGCACACCTAATAGAAGATCATATCATTGGAGAGTTACAAGTAAAGCGTTAAAGAGCAGGGAGGGTTTGAGGTGCACCGTTTCTGGTCACCCAGGGAGTGAGGAGGGTGGGCAAGGCCAGGCTGTGGTGTGTTGACTTGATTCTTTGTTGTGGGTTTTTGAGCTGGAAGGCCTCAAGATTAGAACTTTGCTGTGGGAATACAGTGACTGCGTTGTTGGAGCTTAGTAGCTTGGGGAACGGATAGGGTTAAAAACCTGGGGCTTTAGGTGTTACTCAGGAGACTTTTGCCGTAATTTAGGCAGGAGGTAATGAGGGCATGAAGTAATGTGTAAGTTATGTGTAAGAAGTATTTGGGGATTAAGTTGATGGGTAGTTGAACCTGATTAGATTAGAGCATATATTTATTCAATACGTTTTGATAAATAATCCTCTTTCCTCCCACTGCACAGTGAACTTGGAGCTCCCTGGCCAGGTGAGGTCAAGAAGCAAGAAGCATTAACTGTAGCCTTCGGTTTCAGCCGTGCATGACCATGGCTGGGAGTGTGTGATGCAGAAACCTGAGAACACCCAGCCCGTTACACAGGCCTTGAGGAGAGTGTAGAATTTATCTGGTCCTTCACTTTCAGATAATTTCAGATAAACCATTGCAGACAGATGAAAATCTCATCTCCTGTTATAAACCACCAGCAGAGAAGCGGATTAGCAGTGAGCTATTAGGGGGCCTTCATTTTTTAGAGAGTGTTTAGGGTAGAACAGATAGCTTTAAAAACCATTTATCTTGTCCTCTTTAAAAGACCCAGTCATAATCAGTGTGCTTAATCATGAGGCCCAGACCAGCTGTCTTCTCCACCACTGTGTCTTCAAAGCTGACATTTTGACTTCGTATCAGTTTTCAGGAATGTCCTTTCCATGCTCCCCTTTGAAGGGAAAAATGAAAGAAGCCTTTAAAAATAGTAAACTCATAAACAATTATTTAGAGAGGGAATAAAATTAGGTATTTATTTTGTTACCCTTTTTTGCACGTTTTTATAGTTTACTTGTTCCGGGTGAGAGAAAACGTGCAACAGGGGCCCCAGTTCATTTTTAGATGTGAACTTCTTTCACATTTCCAAATAAATGCTCAGTCACTTCATGGATTGATAAATTATAGATGGAAAACTGTTCTCAGTTTTCCTCCTCTTGGATTTCTTTGCTTCATGTGACCATGGATCTTTCTCTTCTCTTTGAAACTCCATCTTCCTTTGATATCCAAATACTGTCACTGCTACCTGTTATTTATCGATATAGTGACAGCAGTTTTAATGATAAGTCTTTCTTTGGATCTTTCTATTTCATTATTTTCCCTTTCAGCTTCCTATTGTGGCCATCCCCTAGAAAATGGGGACCTGCTGTTTTCCTCCTTTTACTTTCAGAGAGTTGAGCTACCGCCTCTGTTCCAGTGACTCATTCTCAAGTCTTGATTTCCATCTTTGACCAAGACATCTGTGAGGGTCAGGAGAAAGCTAGCTGGTGAAGAGAGAAGATGAGAGAAAAAGGTGGAGGATAAAGGAGAGTTTACCCCAAATGGAAGATCTACAGGTCTCAGTAGAACGCTTCAGAATAGAGAAGCATAGTAGGAGGTGAGGCTGTGAAGGTGCTGAACCTCTGTTTCACGTTGGAAGGGAGTGCTCCTCAGCGTGAAACCTGCGGACGGGTTGGTCTGTGAACTGTTTGTAACTGACCTGTGACAAGATGAGTTGTGCTTGAAGATGAATGGAAAAAAAAAAAGTTGAGAATTCGTGTTTAGAAACTTTTAACAAATTGACAGGGTAATGTTAAATCTGTTGAATCTAGCAAAAATTGGGGGCTTATATTTTATATGTCTTTGTTTTTTATTTCATTTATTAGTAATTGTCATGATTATTTGTATTTTATAAAAGTATTGGTCCCCAGTGGTTTGGAGGAAAAAGAAGACCCTCACCACATGTGGTTTGAGAGGCCCTGTTGTAGGTATGTGAAGATGGTAGTTGGAGGATGTTTCAATGGAAGTGGTTGGTTTGGCCCCAGAAACCAAGGGGTGTCAGGTTGGGAGGCATGGGTGTGCTCACCTGAGACAAAGGGAGCCCTGATGACATGGTGTCCGGTGACGTGCGGGAGTTGCAGGATGAGGCCTTCTAGGCTGGGAAGTGTTCCCTACAGTCTGAGTAGGGCTGTGGCCTGTCACCAGCAGCGTCATTTTGGCTCACTAGCCGTGAAGAGTGTAGTATCCTTCAGAATACCCTAGGCTTGCTTTTTGTCATTGGTTTGTCTCTGTTCTTTTCTACCTTGCCTCTGTCTAGACGTACTGCACAAGGCTTACTGTTGGTTCTTTTCTTTTGTTTCCTACATCCTTCTTTAATATTCTGACATAGAGAGTGATTCCCTCTCTTGCTGGCTTTCCTGGACCTCTTGTATTCTGAGTCATGCACCTTCACATGGGTCTTTTCTTAATTCTGTCCCTTATCTGACCGTGGCTGGTTTGTCTTTCTGCAAAAGATGGTGTCATGATGGATACCCAGCAAATGGTAACACCCGCAGAGTAGATTTGGGGACCCTGGGCCGGCAGCTCCATAATTCTTTCTCCCTTTTCTGCCAAAGAGACAGGATATTAAACCACTGAACTGGCGCAGTCCTGGGCTGCCTGCCAGTGGAATATTTGGGGAGAGAATGGTGCAGCTTTTGTTTCTCTTGCCTTCTGTGTAGCCTTGGGGTGGATTCTGAAGGGATGTTTTCCCTTGCAGGAGTAACCCATTTGGTATTGAGAAAGCAGGAAAGCAAGTTTTCCTGTTACGAGCAGTGAACAAAAAGCAGAAAAGCAGGCAGCGGATGGCTATATCCTGTTGGGGAAGGCTTGCGGGAGCGAATTCAGACAAGTGCCCCTCATTCTTTCCACATCTTTAAGGAAAGCCAGGAGGTGGGAAGGAAATCAGTTACTTTGCAGGCCACATCCAAATGGTTTTCCTTTTATTTATGATGCTTAATAAGGAGGTCATAGTTGTATGCTTTGTGATTTAAAAACTTGTCAGACCAGAGATCTGTAACACATGACAAATTAGAAAAATGAAATAGTTTGGTGGGGTTTTTTTTTTGGTTTCCCATGAGGTCATTCTAAGTTTGCTTGGGAGGGGGCAAGGAACTGTAAAAGTAAATGTAAACTTTATACAAGTTTTATTTATTTTTAAGTTTAAAATCACTTAAAGATGGCAAAATTCCTACTGAGTTAGATATTTAAGATGGCTTGTCAGATGCTCTTAGGGACCATTCCATGGTACATTTTAAAATGAACTAGGGACAGGCATGGTGACTCATGCCTGCAATTCCGGCACTTTGGGAGACCAAGGTGGGAGGATCACTTGGACCCAGGAGTTCGAGACCAGCCTAGGTGACATAGTGAGAGCCCATCTCTATAAAATATAAAAAAATTAGCCAGGCATGGTGGCATGCGGCTGTGATTCCAGCTAATTGGGAGGCTGAAGTGGGAGGATCACTTGAGCTTAGGAGCTAGACGCTGAGGTGAGCTGTGTTGGTGCCATTGTACTTCAGCCTGGGCAACACAGTGAGACCATGTCTCAAAAAAAAAAAAAAAAAAAAGCTTCTTCTTCTCTTATTACACAAGCAATACATGTTTATTATAGGAAAATTAGAAAACATATACAGACAACCAAACAGTACAGGAACAGGCTAGAAAGATGTGGAGGTGGAAATTAGAGTGGTGTGGTGAGAGGGAAAAGGAAGGTCATCTGGGTGCAGTGGGGGTGGGGAGAGGGCTAGGGAAACCTCACTGCGATACTCAGGCCCCCAAGTGAGCTTCCCTTCCTGAGAAGCCTCCTCGCTTCGATACCATACCTTCTGCTGTGACTTTATGTCCTTCGATGCTGGCTTCCCTAGTCTGCCATGGGTCTAGACCTGATCATACCAGATTTGCTGGGCACTAGAAAACTGTAATGGCAAGTCGCAAGAGCAGTGAATTCAGTGCATCTCACATCTTGTTAGTCAAGGGGAGAGAGTGCTGGGCAAGCAAGGTCCCTAAGGCAGGTAGATTTCTATCAGTGAGGAAGTGCGTGTGTGACTCTTGGAGAATCTCGGCTGTAAGGGAGATAGAGAATATTTTTTAAAAGATGCAGAAAAGTAAAATAAATTTTTTTTTAGGGGGAGGAGAAAGTGTACAGCAGCCCTTGCCATGCTTCATTGTCCTTTTGACCCTCCTGTTCCCTCAGTGTCTTGCCATATTGACAAATGCTTAGGTGTTCCATGGAATGAAGAAGCTTGGGCTCACTGTTTTATCTCAGTAAACATTTATAGAGCAGCAGTCAGCAGAGTATACTTTCAGTCAGCTTTAGCTTATAAAGATAGAGAGATCCTTAAAAGGCAAGGGATTAAACTGCCTTGGGCTTTTTTGTATCTGTGAAAACATATTTACTGTGAAATCCACTATTTATTTTATTATAGGTAATGTAGGATTAACATGTAAAGGGAAAGTGGAGGCTCAGACTGGATAATCTGTTGATTTTGGTAACTTGTTTATTTGACATGTATTCACTGAGTATTGTTATATACCAGCTACTCTGCCAGGCCCTGAGGATAGAGCTGTAAATGGGACAGACTCAGCCCCTGACCTTGCGGACCTTACAATCTGGTCAGGACTTAAGTAGCTGATCAGACAGTTCCAGGATAGTGGGATCAGGGATCCAAAGATACCCCAGACAGGATACTGCAGACTTGTGGGGTGTCCTGTGATGATATGAGAGAGGCACCTGCTCTGGACCTGAGGAGTGACATAAAGACAGATACTGTAAGATATCATGTATGTTATTGTCATGTGGGTAAGGACGTGGAGAGATTTGAACCCTCATACATTGCTGGCAGGATTGTTAAATGGTGCAGCCACTTTGGAACACAGTTTGGCACTTGTTCAAACAGTTAAATATAGAGTTATTTGACCTAGTTCTACAATCCAGCAGTTCTGCTCCTAGTTATATATCCAAAAGAATTAAAAACATGTTCACATAAAAAATTGTACTTGTGTGTTCTCAGTAGTATTATGGATAATAGCCAAAAAGTAGAAACAATCAAATGTCTATAACGGATGAATGGATTAGAAAAATGTAGTATATCCATCCAATAGAATATTATTCAACCATTCAAAGGAGTGGAGTACTGACACATTCTACAACATGGATGAATCTTGATCACATTATGTGAAGTGAAAGAAGCCAGACATAAAAGGCCACATATTGTTGGCTTCTATTCTCAATGTCCAGAATAGTGTGGAGATAGAAAGTAGATGAGTGGCTGCCAGGGACCGAGGGAGGGGCATGGAGAGTAACTGCTGATGGTGTGGGTGGTGAAAATTAGATTGTTGTGATGATTGCATGACTCTGGATATATACTAAAATTACTGAATTGTATACTTTGGGTGAATTTTCTGGTATGTGAATTATATCTCAATAAAACTTTATTAGAAATAAAAACAAGTTTGAATTTTGTCCTGAGGTTGGTTGAGAGCCTCTGAAGGATTTTAAACAGGACAGTGACTTGGTTGCATTTGTGTTTTAGGAAGATCATTCTGGCTGTAGTGAGGAGTTGGCTTGGAAGGGGCTGTTAGAATAATACAGATGAGGGACATTGGGAAATAGCCGTGGGAATGATGGGCAGTAGGCAGGTTTAAAATCTAAAACTCAGTAGGTTTGGGTGATTGATTAGATGTAGGAGGGAGGGGAGAGGAATCGAGGATGATGCCTCTATGCTCAGCTGAAGCCATGGGTGGAGGAACAAGCAGTGAGGGAAGAAAGGTGACCTCAGCATGCCACAGCTAGACCCACGAAGATGTCCCTGGACCAGGCACATGGAGGTGTTGGGTAGGCAGCTGATACAGAGCTCACGAACCCAACATCTCGGGGCTTTCTAAAAATGCAAATTCTTGGACTCCACTGCAGACGTTTGAGCCAGGATCTCTGATCATGGTGTATTTACCATAGCCCACCTCGAAACCACAGTGATGGGTGTGATTTCCAGTGGAGAGTGTGTAGAGGAGCTGAGGAGTGGGTCCCTCACCATTTACAGGACCTCACCCAGGTAGTGGAGAGTGGAGAGATATGAAGCCTCCAGGAGGTCAAGTGTCAGGGAAGCCAAGGGAAGAGTGTTGCCAAAGCCGGGAGGCATCCTGGGTGCCACAAGCTCCTGAGAGGTGACGTGGAGTTTACATGCAGAGTTTGCATCAGTTTCACCAGTAAAGTGATTACTTTGGTAAGGGCCATGGATGCTGCAGGGATGTCCCCAAAGCAGGGCTGGTGTGTGGCCGCTACATGTGTCCTATGAGTCCTCTAGGGGGTGGAGTCCTTGCAGTGCTGAAGGGCAGCACCACCCAGCCTGCCTGCCTTGGCTCCGCTGCCTTCTACAGTGTGGCCTCATTTGAGCACACCAGGTGCTTCCAGACCTCCACTGGGTGAGGGTGGATGGGGGAAACCCTTGGTGAATGGCTCCGGCTCTATGGGGCACATAGGGTAGGATGAGGGATAGAGGTGCAGCATTAGGGCAGGGGGTCCTGGGACCTGCTGACATAGCAGATGTCCCATCTGGTTCTTCCCTGGGCTCTGTTGCCCCTGGCACTGTTTGTATCAAGATATCAAGTACTATTGGCCTGGTTCGGTGGCTCACGTCCATAATCCCAACACTTTGGGAGGTCGAGGAGGATCACTAGAGGTCAGGAGTTCAAGACCAGCCTGGCCAACATGGTGAAACACCTTTCTACTAAAAATACACAAATTAGCCAGGTGTAGTGGCATGCACCTGTAATCCCAGCTACTCAGGAGGCTGAGGCAGGAGAATTGCTTGAACTCTGGGAGGCAGAGGTTGCAGTGAGCCAAGATGGCACCACTGTACTCCAGCCTAAGTGATAGAGTGAGACTCTGTTTAAAAAAAACAAAACAACAAAAAACCAACAACAAAAATCAGCTGGGCATGGTGGCACACACCTGTAGTTCCAGCTACCTGGGAGGGTGAGACAGGAGAATCATTTGAACCTGGGAGACAGAGGTTGCAGTGAGCCAAGATTGTGCCACTGCATTCCAGCCTGGGCAACAGAGAGAGGCTCCATGTCAGAAAAAAAAAAAACGATATCAAGTACTATTATTACTCTGTGGGTCAGAATCACCCCACCCCGGCCTGGGTTTTTTGAAGTTGGGGCATTTCGTGTTTTTCTTGGTTGGTTGGTCATGTACAGTTTGAGAAAGAGGTTGTATAAATACCCTTCCCTCTCTGTTTTGGCAGTCTTTTGCCTTTTGAAATATTAGCTAGTAAAAGTTATGTAATTATTCTAGGATTGTAAATCTAGATCTCAATCAGTATACAATCAGTTTTCAACAGAATTGCAGTGTATTATCACAGTGTATTATCAGTATAAGAAAAATAAATGGGAATGACAGTATCTTCAAACTCAGTTAAATGTGTGTCAATTAGTTTACATCCAAATCGAGTGCCTGCTGATCTCTGTGTTGTAAGCTGGTGTGGCACTCCCGGACTGCTTATCTATGTTTTTGAAATTGCTTTTCTTTAAGGAGGGGATTGTTATTGTTTCAAAGAGCTTTGAAGCTGTTCCACTTATAAGTTTATAATTTGTATTTTTAATCTTTATAAGTTGCATTTGCTTTTTTCTTTTTTTAAGGCAGCAAATCAGTGTTACGGAAACCTTTAGGTGCTAAAATAAATATTATTCTTTTATTTGGGGAATATTGCACAACAGCAAGATGTGGAAATCCCCCAAATGCAAAGTTGCCCCTGAGTCAGTGGCTTAGTAAAGAAATCAGAGGTGCAATGAAGATCTAGTCCTCAGCTCACCCAGGACTTTCCCTGTCTTAGTGATGAGGTAATTGTCTCAAAATTAAGATTTAAGAATACAATTTTCCCCCTATTCAGTGGTTATCTGTTTTGTACTGTAAGATTTCAGGCCCAGTATGTCAACTCCTAACATTTTGAGACTACTACTTATTTTTTCCTTTGTGTGTGCTAGAAATTACATGTGTTAATTTGGACTCTTGGTTGCAAGTGACAGAAACTCATTCCAAGTAATTAAAGCAAAAAAGGGATATATGTTCTAAGGACACAGGGTGTCTCCAAGAACTGAAGGGTGGGGGTCCAGCTGAGTGTATTGAGAGGGTCCCAGCCTTCAAAATCCTCTCTTATCTTGTCTGCTTTCTAAAGTTTTTTGCATCCTCTGCCTGGATATTGACTTTGTTTCCAGTCTGCATGGTAGGAACTGGCTCACTGAGAAACCAGCTGTTGGCAAGAAATTGGTCCTTCTCTCAGGCCCAGCTCTAATCCCCTAGGGAGGGGATCCACATTGGGTCTGATGGCCTTAGAACCCTCCATTGTGGCCCACGCCATGGGGTGATCGGTAGGAATGTGGCTTCTGGGAGCCCCACTGCTGTACTCATGGCTCCCCAGGGCCACTGTCTCACCTCAGGGTGAGGAGCTGCTCCTTGTCCTCCAGGGAAGACCTGTTCTGGGGGCGTTGTGGTGGTCCTGGCATGAATGACCCTGATTGCCACTGGGGGAAGGGAAAGAGGGCATCTGGGAAAAACGATGTGTTACATGGAAAGGGAGGCACCGGGCAGCCACCCCAGCAGGTGTACTCCCCATGAAGTTTATTTTAGCTGAGAAAATAGAATTGACGGGGGAGGAGTTTGTTGCCCCCAAACATAAATCCATTCAGAAATGACTTTTGGGTTGCTTATTGCTTTGCTCTGGATGACTAGGAGCTGGTTTTACTCACAGTGAAGCCTGGACCACACCTAGTTGAATCATTACAGACATAATATATTTTTCCCCTCAGTTAATGTATAATATTATCTTTTATAAAGATATTAATATATCTTTATAATACTTTTGCCTATTTAGTATGTAAATCTTACTTTGATAATGTTTTCCAGTAACATTTGTTGTTTTAAAAGACAGACTCTAAAAAAACTTTATCAGCACCAGTTAATGTGCCAAAACAATGTCAAACAAGCAATGATTGGATCTCCAGGGAAGCTGAATTGTCTATTAGTTTGTGTGGCAAAACATCTTACAATTGGATTTTCAAAAGTATTTTTTACATATATATTCTAAAAATAATCAAAAAGACATTTGGCATTCCCTTTACAGGAAAAAAATTATTTCCAAGGAAACTCTCTATGTTCACTAAACTGGAAGAAGACCTTGTAGAATTTAAATTTGTTGTCTTCAAAGTCTTTGGTATGGAGTGCAGTAACCAGACCAGGTTCTGTTTCATTCAGCTACAAAGGCACTTTTGTTGTTACCATCCCACATCCCTGAGATGCTTAGCACAGCTGATATTTGGTTCTGACAGTGCTTTTGGAAAGCTTGGCTGATTTCCGAAAAGAAGCCCAGATGCTTTGGCCTTGGAATTTATCTTAGGCCTCAGATCCTGGGTCTAGTCACTGCAGAATGCTGGTCTATGTTACAAGCTGTCTTTGCCCGTATCCAGTGTCTGTCTTCGTTTAAGGCTGGAGAGAGGCTGTACAGGCTTATTAAGCATAGCTGTTAAAAACCCAGAGAACAGTTGACAACTGTGTGCAATATTCTGGTAATAGTATAACTTATAATTAATAATATAAATGTAATTAATACTATCAATGTGACTGATTCATACAGCTTAGGTTACAAAGAAGTGCATATAAGTTTTCCATTAAAATCTCAATCCACATTCTATATGCCTCTCTTCCTGTTCTGCCCTGCGCAACTGACCCTATGCGCCTGGCTCCTCTCTTCTAATTTCTCCCATTGCAGTGCTCTCCACAAATAAGCACCAGCTCACTTTCTCTTATCAGGTGCAATGTTCCCCTCCCCGTGCTGGAGCCTGCCAAGCCAACGCAGACGTTCCAACTTTCTAGTCACACAGAATCGCCTCTTCCTTTCTCATTTCTTACAGGGAGTCCCCTTTTTCTGCTACTGCAGGGGCACACAGATGTTGTTGTTGAAAGTTTGTAGAAAGTTACTTTAGTGCTGATCTCCAATGGAACCCTGCCCTACACAGAGGGCAAGTTATTTTCTTCCCATTCTGTTTTTTGGAACTTTTATTTAATTTCAGACATATGAAAAGTCAAGAATAGTATAAGGAAGACCTGCTGTACCTTTTAAGTAGATACCCCAGTTGTTTCAAATTATTATTTTTTACTAATCAATAATAGTAAAGTAATGGGCCATTCATTTATTCAAGAAAATTTTATAACAGAACCTTTGTGCAAAAAAAGGTGGATGAGACAATTCTTTCCCTGCTTCATTTCTACTGTTAGCAAGTCATGACTGATTGAGCTCTTTGGTTTGTGAAATGGATGGATGAAAACCTCTCGTAAGTTAGGGAAGTAAGTGGAGAAGGTGCTTTATAACTGAGGTACCATCTTTTTTGTCTTCTCTGTGGGATATTCATTTTAAATTTTCTTGTAGTAAAGGCAAGCACAGATGGAAGGTGGTATAAGGTTCAGCCTCATCCCTTAACATCAACCTGAGAGTGTTTGTGATAGTGCTTGATTTGCTGGTGATATGGGTATAGTTAAGAATCTCCCAGCTGAGGACTGGAGAACTTACATGGCAAAGGTAAACAGAGGAGCAGGTTTCATCAAATTACTGTGCTTTATGCCTGGGGCAGGGCAATAGCAATGGAAGAGCTTAGATGTGATTCTGGGCTTATGCTTTCCCTCTTACTTGTGCTCAAACCCTGTCCAACCAACCGACAGCTAACAGCAAACCAAGTTTTTAGATTGATCGCAGTTGGGACTTAACTGCCTTATGAGGACGTGTGTGGCTTTCCCAGATATTCTGTAAAACCTGCTTTATTACCATTGCTATTACTTCTGCTGTTGTGAGCTCGGCGTCTGTGTCTGGTTGTTAGGATGTACTAAGATTCTGGATAAGGCTACGCTGGTCTAGAGCTCTAGGTTATAGTGGGCTATGGAAGTCCACCGTTCAAATTTTTGGCGAGGCCACAAATTACCCTACCTTAAGGGTCTCAGAGCATGGAGAGTAACGTTTTTATGTTTTCGTTACTCTAGATCGAGGCTGCTTTTTTCTAAGTGAGAACACTAATATTCGTAATTTTGCAGCCATTGGGGTTTATAAATATGCCTGGGTAATTCCCATGAACTAGATTTTAGAGTGAGGCACCAGAAGAGTCTCCTCTTTTGAGTTGTAGCAAAGCATAGCAGTGTCTTACAGTGGAAAAGGAAGAAAGTGAAAAACAATCTATGCAGAAATTCACCCCAGATTTTGGCTTTTGACTTCTGTATGACTCCCCTTTCTTGCTTACTGTATTAGGCAGATAATCTTTGAGATACGGTAGTCAGACTAACTCAGCCCCATCTGCTTTGTGTTTTTTTTCAATGCAGAATTCATCCTGCTTCCAAAACCACCTGGTGTTTCTTGGGAGCAGGAGGGTGAGTGTGGGAGGTGGAGGGTGTGGGGTGCTTTGCTCCTCTTGTAATAACCCTCCAGTGTGTGCTATCTGATGGGCCCAGGCCACATGTTGTACTATCACTAGGGACCAGGTAACAGTCTGAGGTTTCTTGGTTACAGTAACTGATCCTCACTCCAGGCCATGGCAGGAAGGAGAACCGTCCTGCAGTTACTGAAACCTGGGTCCCTGTTTTAATTTCTTTAATTCTTTTGTACAAGGGTCTGAATTACAGAGGTTTCTCCTTATCTCAGAAAGTTCTTACCACTGGCTTTAAATAAAACCAGGTGGCTTTCTTGGTTCAAATGGCTTACAAAAAGAATATCTTAGAAAGCAATTTAATTCAATTGCATTTAATTAAATTATATTGAATTTGAATAATTAAATTTATAGTTTAAGTTTTTCTCTTAGAAGCATAATGAGATATTTTAGAAATATGTATTAAGGTTGCTGTTTTTTTCCTCCACAAAATGTGATTTGCTTGGGAATTATTTTTAATAGCTTGTTGGAATTTTGAACAAGGAGAGTGACAAAACGTATCTTCTTTGCTCTCCTTCTGCAAATTTTTATGGGTTTAGGACATTTTACTTTTATCATTTAACAAAGTTCTTAAAATCTCTGTGGTTTAAGTTATTTGTGGACATAATTCTTATCTGATTTTAATAGAAAAGGACAGTAGGGATGTGAACACAGTGGCAGCTGGGAGAGGGCGTAGGAGTGATGTTAATGGTAATCTGTTTATTTTCAGGTCTGTTTAGGAATTGGGCTCCTGGAGACAACTAAGATATTGGGAACTGGAAGTGGTTTGACCGAAGGGGTGATGGGAGAGACTTCATCCCAACAGAGAATCCCTACTGAGGCCTGAAAAACCTACCATTAGAAATTCATTAGTATCAACAGAGTGGAGAGAGAGCCAATGGAATGGCAAGATATATTTGCTAATTGTACATCTGATAAGGGATTAATATCCAAAACATATAAAGAACTCAACTCAAAGTGAGACAACAAATAACCCAGTTAAAAAACAGGCAAAGAGGCTGGGTAACATAGTTAGACCCTGTCTCTACTTTAAAAAAAAAAAAAAAGACTGGGCGAGGTGGCTCACGCCTGTAATTCCAGCACTTTGGTAGGCTAAGGCGGGCGGATCATGAGGTCAGGAGTTCAAGACCAGACTGGCCAACATGTTGAAACCCCGTCTCTACTAAAAAATACAAAAATTAGCTGGGCATGGTGGCTCGTGCCTGTAATCCCAGCTACTTGGGAGGCTGAGGTAGGAGAATTGCTTGAACCAGGACCCGGAAGATGGAGGTTGCAGTGAGCCAAGATCGTGCCACTGCACTCCAGCCTGGGCTACAGAGTGAGACTCCATCAAAAAAAAAAAAAAAAGAGCCTGACATTGTGACATGTGCCTATAGTCTTAGCTACTTAGGAGTTCGAGGTGGGAGGATCACTGGAGCCCAGGAGTTCAAGGCTGCAGTGAACCGTGATTGCACTACTGCACTGCACTCTAGCCTGGGTGAAAGAGTGAGACCATCTCCCTGCCAAAAAAAAAAAAAAAAGGCAACAGTCAGTTTTCAAAAGAAGACATACAGATAGCCAATAGGTATATGGAAAAATGCTCAACATCAGTCATCATCAGGGAAATGCAAATTAAAACCACAATGAGATACCACCTCACGCCATGAAACCCTTGGAATACGGAGTGTGGACGGTACTTTGAAATCATTTAGGATAGCAGAATATTTTGTCGAATCTAGGGAGATGGGCAGCCAAGGTCAGGGAGAAGTAAGCTGTGTGCTGACATTAGTTTACCAGGAGATCCTTCCATCCTACTCCATGGCCAGGCAGTGAGTGGGGGGCCAGGGGTGGGGGTCCATGTGGAAGCATAGGATGCTGACACTAGACAGGGCACTCTCCTACCTTTGCTGCGTATCCACTGGCCCTTGTGTTTCCCTAGGGACTGTGGAGCTGTGCCCATCATCCCCACTAGAAGTCCCCAGCTCTGGTAGTCAAGCATTTCCATGGGGAAAGTCGGTCGTGCTGAGAGCTAATGACTTATGGTTATTAAGGATGTTTTTAATCTTTAAACAGGAATGGTACTTGGCTGAGTATCAGTTTGGCTTCTGTTGCTCATTGCATTTCTTCTTTATTTTCAAGAAGCCAACTCATTTCTCTTTCGTATGTGTTGTTTCCTGTGGTTTTGGTGTTTTTGTGAACAAATTTATTATGAGGAAATTCAGCAGCTTGTGAGTTCTGATTTTTTTTTTTTTAGCCGCTAGTGGAGTGGAACTTGTTCTTTAGCTCCAAACTGGAAACATAGTTTTTATTGGTTGAATTTTGAGCATTGTGTATCATCCTGACCAATTGGGACCCTTTTGTTTGGGGGTTGAAGTAATTGCAGGTGAAAAGGACAAGTGTGGTAGTGGTGAAGGTGTCAGGTCCACGGCTCAGTCAAGTCTTCAGTAGGTTGTGTTCATCATTCACATTCCTGCTTTGCTTGATTTTCTTGGGATGCTTGTATCACTATCAGTGAATGACCTGTAGAGCATTTGGATAGCCTTAAGTTCTGGGTGTGAAAAGATGTACTTTTCTTTCCTATTTGGATGAAATTTTTCATTGGTATAAAAGCTGCAGACCTCATGTTCCTGTTGCGGGGTTCAAGAGAGAAAGGAGAAGAATGAATGAAAAGTCCTTGGAACTCGGCCCCAAACCCTGGGTGAAGGAAGTTGTGCCTCCTCAGGCTCTCTCTGCTTCAGGGACTTTAAGGAAGTTACAGGTGTGTTGTGCCTCCATTGTGGGCTCATGTGGAAATCAGTGAAGCAAAGAGCAAGAACTGAGCTTTGGACCTGGGGAGTTAGGGGAAAGGGGAGCCTGAAGAGCTCACAGTGTCAGAGGAAGCACTCAGCTGGCTCCTAGGCAAAGAACACGTGGGAGGCTTCCCTTTTGTCTTTCAAGGCCACTGCTCCCTCCTCTTCCCTCCCCCATTGCTTCAGGTGACAGTGGGGACCTGGAAGTTGCACAGAACACAGTAGCTCATACAGCCCTTTATTGCTGGATAGGGAGGGGAGGGGTCCTTGCAGAGGTGGACTGGGAAACTGGGTGGGCAGGTGATGGAGAGGAGTCTCCCACTGAATTCTTCATCCTTCTTACGTCTACCTCTGAAGGATGAGCTGATTGTGGTTGGCCTTACGTCCTGGCAGCTGTCTCTGAAAGTTTTGATCTTTGATTTTGAAAGTCAGACATCTTTCAATCCAAGAGTTACCAACACTTGGCAAGGCCACGTATATGAAGCAGAGGCTGGTTTTAGAGCAATGACACCTGAAAGTGGGCTGGGCTACAGCTGCTCCAGGGGATAGATGGAGAGAGTTTTTGGGACTTGTCATTAGTGTCTGCAACATGGTGAGTGCTTATGACATGTTTATTTTATTTTATTTTATTTTTTTGAGATGGAGTCTTGCACTGTTGCCCGAGCTGGAGTGCAGTGGTGCTATCTTGGCTGACTGTAATCTCTGGCTCACAGGTTCAAGTGCTTCTCCTCTCTCAGCCTCCCGAGTAGCTGAGATTACAGGCGCCTGCCACCATGCCTGGCTAACTTTTTGTATTTTTGGTAGAGACAGGGTTTCACTATGTTGGCCAGGCTGGTCTTAAAATTCCGACCTCATGATCTGCCTGCCTCGGACTCCCAAAGTGCTGGGATTACAGGCTTCAGCCACCGTGCCTGGCCATGACATGTTTATTGAATGAATGGGAGAATAAGTGAGTCATGCAAGGTCATACTGTTTGTAGCTGATTCAGGTTTCGCGCTCTCAGTTATTTTCATTCGTGTATCACTGCAAGGGGAAGTGGTTTTGCTTATTTTTCTCCTACAGGCTTGAAATATGGAATGAACTTGAGGTACTTGATTTTAATTAAAGCATTACTGAAGTGTTATTTTTGCTCTGTGACTAGATAAACTAAACATGCTATGTGTCTTTCCATTTTTGATTTGTTTTTACTTGCTGTCCGTGATTTAAAGTTTTAGATAGGATCCAATATTCATGCAGGTGTCATCTTACATGTTGAAACCTAAATATCCTTCATAAACTGACAGCTCCATAGGTTATTTTCAGTCTTTTCACATATTGTATTACAATTGTTTTTATCTACAGCATCATTGCTTCTTGTATTTTTAGATGTGATGAGGATGTTGGCCTGGGAGAGTACCTGCAGCATTTATTATCTGGAAACATAAACTAGTTCCTAATGAAATTCAATTTTGTGTGTTAGGGATCACAATCTGACAATATGGTATGTGTCCTGCTTTCAAAAATTTAGCTGTTGGCTGGATGTGGCAGCTCATTCCTGTAATCTCAACACTTTAGGAGAGGCTGAGGCACGTATATCTCTTGAGCCCAGGAGTTCAAGACCAGCCTGGGTAACATGGTGAAACCCTGTCTCTACAAAAAAAAATGTAAAAAATTATCTGAACGCCATGGTACACACCTGTGGTCTTACATATTTGGGAGGCTGAGGTAGGAGAATCACTTAAGCCTGGAAGATTGAGGCTGCAGTGAGCCATGATCGTGCCATTGCACTCCAGCCTGGGTAACAGAGTGTACCCTGTTAAAAAAAAAAATTTAGCTGTTGCATCAGTACCCTTTAACACACTCCATCAGACCAGATTTGTCTTTTTCTTTCTTTACTTTTTTGTAGCTGGGACTACAGGCATTCGCCACTGTGCCCAGCTAGAGTTGTCATTTTCTAAGACGTCGTTACTCCATGGCCACACCATGCTTCCCGCGACGACGAGGCCAACCACGCTGCCCCTGCTTTGAGGAGCAGCCTTCAGCATTGCCTGCTATCTCCTTTTAGCCAGATATTCTGAGGTTGGAAGATGAGGGTGGTAAGATCTGTGGATTCAGAAGTACTGTAAGCATACTCAGATGAACTCAGTATTACCATTTAAAGATTTTCATTTCGCAGTTGGGTTTCATCTCCAAAATTCTAAGTAATGAGAGAATTGAGTAAGGCTAGTCATTGATGATACTATCTGTTCAGAGTCCAGAAAACAGTAATTGACTGAAGTCTGTACAATGCCAAAACATATTTTTAACTATTCATTTTCTTTCCATTCTAAGCCATACAGAAAATAACCAAACAAAAAATTAAACACGAACTCCAGTCAGACTTATTCAGCTGTTTATTATTATTATATTCATTATTTATGTTATTTATTCAGCTGTTTATCATTATTATTTAGCTTATTATTAAGCTTTGCTATTTATTAGTAGCTTTGCTCCTAATTTGAATTTCACTTTTTGGTGCTGATATCTTTACCTTACAAAGTGGTAAGTCCTGAGCAGTGGTCAGTGATGGAATAATAAAGGTACAAGTATATTACTGCTTACAGTTACAAAGAGAACTGCAGAGAATGAAAAATAGTGGCATTGTGAGGATGGGAGTGTTGCATGTGAGCTGTCCCTGTTTGTCACAGCAGAAAGTCAGTTGAAAATGTTTGGCAAGGATAAAATTGAGAAATCTGTATGTTAGAGCTAGGGGGCAGTGGGAGGGGAGTGAACACTGGAAGAAGCACCAAAATCCTGCAAGGGAATTGCCTCTGAGGAGCAGGGCTGGGAGTGGAGTGGGTGAGCCAGGCCACCCTTGCTTTCCATGATAAGCCCTATTATTGTATTTTTAGTTATGTGCTTGTTGCATTGATAAACATAGAGCACACATTCAAAATTCCTTCTTATTTTCTTTTCTAGAGTAGGGACAAATAAGAGTGGTGAGAAGCTGAGTAGTAATAGAGGGGAATGGTAATTGGGGAAGCTCCGCAGCTGGGGTGCACACAGGCTATCTCGAGGTTGACTGTCTCCAGACGTGCTTCCTACTCTAAAACTGGAAACTTCGTGAAAATCCTGCTGTTGGCTTTGAGCCGGCAGAAAACAAAACAAAACAAAACAAATAGATACAACCATAAACCAAGAAACAGAACATGAACACTTTTTAACACCGTATGAAGGTTTTCCAGAACCTTAAAATACAATGGAATGTGTTCTCAGTGAGAACTGTCACTGGACATCAGTGTTTGAGTTACCATTTTGCTGCCATTGTGTTCCCTGGTGCTGCCCCCAAACTGGAGGCCTGGTCAGGCTGAAACTTTGTGTCAGAGCCGGTAATTTGATTCCTAGGAACTCTGCGGTCGAGTATTATACAGAAGGGCAGGAATTGAGTTGTAAAAGGTGAGCCAAAGGGAGGGAGAACAAAATGTTGAGTTTGTGTTCAGGGATGCTTTTCTGGAAAGGTGGTTGCTTGAGGCTGGTGCTTCAAGATTAGGGCCAGGCTCAGTGGCTCCTGTCTGTAATCCCAGCACTTTGGGAGGCCGCGGCAGGCGGATTGCCTGAGGACAAAAGTTCCAGACCAGCTTGGTCAACATGGTGAAACCTCGTCTCTACTAAAAATTCAAAAAAATTAGCCAGGGGTCATGGTGTGTACCTGTGGTCCCAGCTACTCGGGAAGCTGAGGCAGGAGAATTGCTTGAATGCGGGAGGCAGAGGTTGCAGTGAGCCGAGATCACGCCACTGCATTCCAGCCTGGGTGACTGGGCGAGACTCTGTCTCAAAAAATCAAAAAAGGATTAGAACCACTGATTCTCAGAAAAAGTTTGACTTTGATTGTTTTCAGACAACACCTAAGGAATGAAAATAAATGAGACCAAGAAGATGTTCTTAGGCCCCAAAAGGTTTAAAAGTAGAAAGACAATTTCCTTATTCTAATCTGGGGACCTTGATGATAACAGATGTAGCTTGTATGCTGCGATGGCAGCTCATACTTCTCAGTCTGTGGTTCTCTGCCCCATCCAGAGAGCCTGACCCCGTACATAGGAAAAGCTGTGTTTTCTGAGGAAATAAAAAATATGTACTTTTTATATTTTGTAAATAGGCTCTGCTTCTAGGGTCAGCTGACATATGTTTCAATTAGCACATCATCTTAGGAAACTTTACCATAAGGAAGAGTTTATTCATAGATTTGACTGTGTTTATTGATTTGACCCCCTTAGTCCAGCATAGCCACTAAAAATTGCACAGATGTCAGTGGCTCTTTGGCAGGGTTTTAAATACATATTTTGTCTTTTAATTATTAGGACTAGGAGATTAAACTTGGACTCGCCCAACTTTGGCTCTCTTCATGCTCATTCTTACGGGAGAGGAAATACCAAGATGGGCTTTCATTTGGAGCGTAACCTAAACAGGAACCTTTTAAAAACCTACGCAAAGCTACACTTTGTACCTTAAACGCAGGCATGAAGTTAAGTATGAGACATTTCTGGTGATGTCTTCAGGAGAGTTAAGAGGTCAGGAGTTGGCTCTAAGAATGAAAATAAAGTAAGTGATAGATCTAGGCAGAGAAAGATATTGGTATCTGAGCTTATATTCTGAATAAAACAGGTTTCCAGGCTGCGTGTGTTTATTTTACACACATGCGCGCACACACAGTCTGTGATAACATAGCAGTGAGTCACAGTGGATCTTCAAGGCACCCCATCTGTGAGTCCTGGACTTTGCTGTCATGTGCACACCCTCATAACCAGGCGTGTTCTATGGGGTGTTTGCTGCCAAGACAAGTCCCAAAAGTTGGGCAACCCTTTAAGTGCTGTTTTCCGGAGCGCGGCTAAGGAGGTTAGCATACTGGGTGCAAAATCCTTCCTCCTCTTGAAAACCTCAAAACCAACAAACTACTTCCTCTGTTAATCTCCGACGGGTGAGTGGCAAGGCCCAGGCCAAGCCCTTAGTTGTGCAATATGTTATGGCTCGGGAGTTGAGGATCCTCCTACTCAAAGCAGGAGGGCATTGTTCCAGCAAAACCTGTTGGTGTGTGTCCCACCTTCCAAGTGAAGATACGCCAGGTGGGAGGTCACTCAGCTTGTTCTGCCCCATGCTAAGCCTGGGAGGCCCAGTGTTGGGACATACGTTTCTGCCTTTTCTGTCTTTGTTAAGATATTTCCTGGTTATCTTGTGAGTTCCAGACGTAGTGACACTGTTGTTGTTGTTTTTTTTATATACATTTTTTGATTGACAAAAATTCCATATATTTAGGGTATACAACATGATATTTTGAAATTGGAATGGTTCAATCAAGCTAAGTAACATATGCAGTACTTCACATACTTAACATTTTCAGTGGTGAGAACACAAATCTACTCTTAGCTATTTATTTACTATAGTCACCGTGTTTATACTATATTCCCCCTACCTAACTGAAGCTTTGTATCTTTAGACCAACATCGCCCCAAACCCTACCCCTAGTCCCTGGTAACCACTATTCTACTCTCTACTTACGTGAATTTGACTTTTTTAGAGTCTACATCTAAGAGAGGTCATGTGGTAGCAGCCTTTACTTTGCCTGGCTTACTTCTTTTAACATCATATCCTCTATTTCATCCATGTTGTTGTAAACATCAGGAGTTCTTTTTTGTGCCTGAGTGATACTCCATTGTGTATATACACTACCTTTGCTTTATCCATTTATCTGTTGATGGCCACTAGGGTTGATTCCATATCTTAGCTGTTGTGAATAGTGCTGCCGTGAGCACGGGAGCAGATATTGCTTTGACACACTGATTTCATTTTCTTTGTGCAAGTACCCAGTAGTAGGATTACTGGGTCATATGCTAGTCCTATTTTTAGTCTTTTAAGGAACCTCCATACAGTTTTCCATAGTGGCTGCACTAATTTGCAATCCACAAACAGCATGCAGGGATTCCCTTTCTTCCACATCCTCTTAGTGAGACATCTCTTGAAGAAGGTCTGTCGACTTGGGTACTACTAAATGGTTTGTGGGTGACTATGTCTATGGGCTGGAATTGTGGTGGGAGTTCTCCTTTGTTCTCAGTATGGTAAAATCCTGTCCCGCTCCTGAGAAACATGGGTAGGAAGGAATGGAGGAGCTTGTGCATGTGATGGAAGAACCTGCCTGTTCAGTCAGGTGATAGTCCTTTTGGTTTTTCTTTTACTTATGGCTTTTAGCACTGTATTGTAGTTTGGGGAGAATGACTCCTCTTGTCTTCAACCCATTGTCAATAAGGGAACCCAAAGTATGTATCTTTTAGGTTAGCTCAGTTGCTTTTTGTTCTAAACTTTTGTATTTCCAAATTCATTTATTTTTGGTGGCAAAATTTGCATTTATAAAGTGTTAGTGAGTAGTGTGTATCACTTTGAAATAAGAGCTAGGGAGCAATCCTGGTATTCTTACGTAATAGTCTGTTGTTCCTTTCTAGTTGCTACGGTGTGGTGGTCCTGATTAGTGTGGGTCTGGTTGAGGTGCTCAGCCAGGTGGCAGACATCTGTGGTCTCTAGGGGCTGACATACTTCAGCTATAGGAAGCATCTGCTGCTTCAGGAACTTCACAATAAGCATTTATTGGTTTCCTACTGTATACCAGGCATCCTGCTGGCTGCTGAGGGAAACATGAATAACACCCACTGCCTGTGTACTTGATTCAGTGATTCCACCAGAATCAATTACAGGAGTCTGGCCAGTGGCTTCACCTAGTGTCTGTGTTTAAGATTAATTTGCTTAATAAAAGGGCAGTGAATACACAGGGTTGGCCCTGGGTTTCCTGTTATGTACATTCAACAATGTTGCATGGCAGTTGAACATGCCTTGTAAGCAGTAAACCATGGCTGAGCCCTTCTGAGCTATTGTTAGCAGATAACTTTATAGCAGAGCTAATCTGTCATATAAATAAGAATCACAATTCGGTTACATAGTAATTAAATATAAATGGTAAGTGAGTGACTCACAGTCATTCATTCAGCAAACATTTATTAGAGGCCTCTGGTGCCAGGAAGTGTATGAGGTGCTCTTCTGAGGCTGGTTTGGAGGGATGGTCACACAAGTATTGTCCCACCTACAGTAGTGGCATATGTAGGGCAGTGGGCAGGGACAAGCAAACACTGAAGCTGACCATCCTGTCATGGAGGTCTTCAAGGAGGGGGCAGGCTGATTGTGGAAAGGATGTGGGTGAGATGAGGCAGGTAAAGGAATAAGTTCTCCTTCATTATTAGCAATTACTTTAAACCCCATGTTCTTTCTGGAATGTCCTCAGCTCCCTTCCCTTTCTCTAATGGACAGGAATATAGACAGCCTTGGCAAGTGCACTTTTATGTGTCTCATCTTTTTTTTGGGTGCTGTTTGCGGACCTGTCTGGCAGCCTCCCTTTCTCCCCGATGTACCTGCAAGTCTCTGAGTCTTCTGCTCCTGGGTTCTGCATGGCAGCTGTTGGAAGGCTAGAGGGGCTGACTTCCTAGGACACAAGACCATAGAGAGACAGGGTGGGCTGCCTGTTCTCTAGGCAGGGAGAAGAGAGCCTGCCTAGAATTTCTAGGCTGGGGCAGAGGTGCCTCTGGGATGGGGGGATTCCTCACGAACGCCCAGGCTTCAGGCAGCTTACAGCTGTTCACTGAGGGTGGGCTTTCTTTAGGGCCAGCTGGAAGAGAAGTTTGGTGTCTGAGGCAAGGAACAGACTGATAATATCTTCCCTGGTTTCTTCATTTTGCCTAAAAGACCTACTGAGATCACTGTAGGGGCTTCCAGGGATTTGGGGCTGACCAAAGAAGAAGATGTGACTCTGAGAGTCAGTGACCCATGAGCTTTATTGGATGGTAGTGGGATAGGGTTGCTTGAGGAGGGATGTCCCCCATGGGGTGAGGCCATCTGGGGCCACCACTCAGAAGGGGCTGTGTCTAGGTGGTGCCATGTGCCTAGATGATGTCACTTAGTGGTGCTGTGGGAGTCTCTGGGTCAGAGAGCTCAGAAGGGCCATAGCTGCCTGGGGCCTTGTAAGGGCCTATCTTGTCAGTGGGTGACAGTTGTCAGCAAGACTTCACTGGGTATGTGAAGCAGGCTGCATGGCCAAAGATCTGCCTGTTTGGGCTATTTTTAAAATAATTGGATGTATAAAAATTTGAGTCTGACGCTGGAGGGCTTTTGTGCTAACTGGTCTCCACCTGCAGCGAAGAAATAAACTACCTAGAGACCATCTTTGGCCCATTTATATAACTGTGACAAATCTTTCTGTTCCACAGTTGAAAGTAAAATGTCTAAAAATGTAAGCACCTGGGGAATAGTAACTCATTGGTGTTAACATATTTCAATCAAAATCTAAAAATATTTTCATGTTCCTTCTTCTTTTGACAGGGGGTTGCTGGCCCCTACACCAGATGTCCCTTAGGCACCTCCAATCCATGTCCTAAATTAAAGTCAGTCATTGTCCCTAAACCTGCCCTGTCTGGGGTGGTAGCCATACCATCTTCCAAGCCAGACCCCGGGACTCATGTCCCCCATTTAGAAGTCTGGGAAGCATCCCCGTTCAGTAGGACTGACGGGAGGCAGCTGATGTACAGGAAGAGGAGGCTGGACAGTGTACTTACACTGGACGTGTTTTGGACAGAAGGCTTGGAGGGGAAGAAAAAAGACAAGATTCACAGGAATCTCACAAAATGCTGCCCTGCCACATCTTGCTGCCTGAATCTCAAGGAAGTTAACTTTTGGTGCATCAGTGACTATTTGTAGCACAGCGGTAATACCTGTTAGAATTGTTAGAATTACTGTCTGTGACAGAAGTAAAGGGGCTTGACTTATTGCAGGCTGCCAATTAAAGGCCATCAGAAAATTCTTCCAACCACAGAGTTTCCCATGCTAACCAAATTGGTCCCATGGTAATCATATTGGTCTCAGTATTTGTTTCCTAGGGCTGCCGTAACAAATTATCACAACCTGGCGGCTGAAAATAGCAGAAACTTATTCTCTCACACTTCTAGGAGACCAGAAGTCTGAAATCTGGCAGGGCCTGCCTCAATTTCCTAAGTAGCTGGGACCGCAGGCACATGCTATCACACCTGGCTAATTTTTCTATTTTTTGTAGAGACAAGGTTTTACTATGTTGCCTAGGCTGGTCTTGAACACCTGGGCTCAAGCGATCTACCTGCCTTGGCCTCCCAAAGTACTGGGACTACAGGTGTGAGCCACTGTGCTTGGCCAGTAGAACATTTTAAAAGTATAGGGATATAGAGAAATCAAGGGAAAAAATGCATCTGCTTGCCATTTCATGTTCTCTTTAGCAGAGTAGGAGGAGAAAGCAGCTTGTTTCTTCCCACTGTCTTGCTTGAACCTCTTCATGCTCCCAGTATTCCTTTCATAGGCGCTCTGGCCACAGATGTCCAGTGGCCCCACACACAGTAGGTCCATACTGTTGACTGATGACTCTTAGACATCTCTGGATAAAGGTTCTGCAGGGCCCACCTAAGGTATTAGTAGAATGACTAGGAACCAGAAAACCAACTCTTCAAACATTTATGTGGGCTGCCAAACCAGTTTTCATTTTGTTTGCTTTAGAGGAATAAAGCCATCTTTTATTACATTGCTGACTTAGGGAATAGTCTCATTCGCCCATGCTTTGGGGGGTTGTGGGTAGAGCAGGAGTCAGGAAGGGGTTGGTCAAATACATTCTATTATTATTTGTGTCCTTCGTCCCTACTAATTTCCCCACCCTCTGTTATGGACTCCTGTAGGATGGGCAAGTCTTGTCTCTGTGTATCTTCTCCCTTGTCTGGCACACAGTGGGAGTGCTCCATAAATGTTTGGTGAATGACATTTTGAATTCTGGGGGAATCCATGAATGATTTATACTGCCACTAAATCTGGCATAATATTTGGATTGAGTTTTAAAGTAGAATGCTTTATTTGTATAATCACCATGAACACTTTTTTTTTTGAAATTTATGTATTTCTAACTATGATATTGTTCATTTCTCAGAAAGTCAGCGTCAGTTTTTTATTTTTTATTTTTTTCAATTTTCATTTGGGTCTTAGCAGTACTGATAGATTATGGCTTCTGTTGACTGTGATATAAAAACGACTTGCCTTAGTTTGGGTTGCTGTAACAAAATGCCATAGGCTGGGTGGTTTAAACACAGACATTTGCAGATCTGGTGTCTGGTGAGGGCCTTCTTGCTGGTTTGAAGATGGTGACTTATTATATCCTTACATGGGGGTTGCAGAGGAGAGAGAAAACAAACCCTCTCTTGTCTCTTCTAATAAGGGCACTATTGCCAGGGCCTAGTCACCTCCTAAAGGCCCTGTCTCCAAATATTACATTGGGGATTAGATTTCAACATGTGAGTTTTGGGGAAACATAAACATTCACTTCATGGGGGAACTATATAGTAATAGCTCACATTAGTTAATATTCTAGAGGTAGGTACTGCTGCTGTCCCCATTTGACAGATGAGAAAACTGAGCCTTAGAGGGATTAAGTAACTTGTTAAGGTTTACATGCCAGTAAGAGGTGGAGCTGGAACTCCTCAAATCAGGGGCTGTCTACCCCCTCAATGCTATCAGAAATTTTTAACTCCATAGGACAGGCCAGATAGGATTTTGTGTTTAAGGTATAATAGTACTTAGCCCTTAATGGTGTTACTGTGCTGATGGTTGAGCAAAGGGAAACAGTCTGTTACCAAGAATGGGCTCCTCTTCACCTCTTGCAGAAAACTTCTCTACTAGACAGACCTTATGAGAATAAATTACTTCACTATATTTGTACCACTTAGCATAGTGCTTGTTGAGATAATGGTAACCCGGTGGCATCATTTTGCAGAGAATAGCCAGGATATTTTATTATTACCATTGATATTAAATTAAAATATTACACACATGATGTTCTAACACATTTTCTTCTTTGTAACATTTTCCCACAGTTTCATTTAAGAGCAGGATTTTCTTTTATTTTAGCAGTTAAAAATGAAGTGACTTTCAAGTATTAAGAAATGAAAAAAATAGTTTTCTTCCCATGAGTCATGGTTGGCAATAGTGTATTTAAAAGTTAGATTGTAGAGCCATTTTAACACCCATCAATTATAGGTTTTATTTTGTGAGCTGGAGTGTCCTGACTTTTAAGACTCCTGCCTTATGTATTGTGGAGTTTGTGAGCATAATTATTTTGTATACAAAACAATAAATTTTCTAACTTCAAAAAGTGTTTTATTTACTGGACCTATTATCCAAACAGATGTTGTTTTTAGAATAGAGCCTTAAAAAATTAATCTGTAAAAGATGTTTTCTGACAACTTTTGTACTCTGTGCTGGATATAGTAAATGCAATAGCACAGAGTTTTGTTTAGAAATTCTCTAGGAAAGTAGGCGGATAGAAATCAAATGGATTAAAAAGTGAAGTTATTTAATGTTTTGCAATCAGAAGATGATGTGGAATAATGAATGTCGTGCAGCAAACATGGATAACATCTAAGACATCCATTACATATTATATTTGTGAGTTTTTCGTTGCGCTTTGAGAAATTCTCATAGTGGAATTAGGAGGACTTTGGTTTATCCACAAATGCTGGATAAACCAAAGTTAATGCTGTATGCAATAACTTCTAGGTACCATTTATCCTTCCCTTTCATAATCCCCCTTTAAAGAATACACATGTGCACAGGCTGAGTGTAAATGTGCTTTCCCAAGAGAGATGCCACAAATGGCATGTGGGAAAACTGAAATCCTTTTATTTTTCAAGGGACAGAGTGTGAAATATGAGTTTATCAGAAGCTAGTTTTGAGTTGAAAGTGGCATAAAGCCATCTTTTCAGCTTACTAGTTATTTCCAGTTCATTATAAAGACTAGGATATTTACTTTAGAGTCTGAATAGAGTCAAGCTAAAACAAATGAGCATACATCTGAGAGGCTGTTGTGTGAAAATGCTACCTTAAAGACAATTTTCTCCTCAAATCGCTTTTTTGATGGTAATTGATGTACATTAAACTGCACATATTTAAAACATAAAATTTGATAAGTTTTGGCTATACACACATCTGTAAAACCATTACCACATTCAAGATGATGTACATATCCATCACCCCCAAAAGTTTCCTTGTGCCTTTTATAATCCATTCTTCCTGCTCTTTCCTCATCCTTAGGTAATCTAATCACAGATCTGCTTTCTGTTACTCTGAATTAGTTTTTATAAAAATGGAATCACAGTATGAACTCTACTTTTTTTGGTCTTGCTTCTTCACATAATTAATTTGAGAAGCATTCATATTGTTGTATGTATCAATAGTTCATTTCTTTATATTGATGAGTTCATTTGATTATGTGCTATATATACCATAATTTATCATTCAGTTCGTTTGTTGATGGATATTTGGGTTGATTCCAGTTTCTGATTATTACCAATAAAGTTGCCATGAATATTTGTGTACAAAGTTTTGTATGGATATATGTTTTAATTTCTCTTGGGTAGATATCTGTAATAGCAGTAGAATGTTTGGATTGTATAGCTGGTAAATGTATACTTTTTAAGAAATTGCAAAATTGTTTTCTAAGGTAGTTATACCATTCTATATTTCCACCAGCAGAGTATGAGAGTTCATGTGCTCCACATCCTTGCCAATACTTGGTGTGTCCAGTTTTTAATTGTAGCCATTTGATAAGTAGGTAGGGGTATCTCATTCAGTTTTAAATTTAATATCCCTGATTAGTAATAGTTTTGAGCATCTTTCATGTATTGCTTTCTGTGTGTTTTTTTTTGGCGAGGGGAAACTGTTCCAATCTTTTGTGTATTTTTTTACTGGTTTTCTTATTGTTGAGATTTGAAAATTCTTTATATATCTGGATACAAATCCTTAATCAGGTATATGATTTAAAACTTTAAATCACTGAATTAAATTTTGTTTCTTTTGAATAATTTTCTTCTCTTTTTGCAATTTTTATTGTAATGAAATATACATAATAAAATTTACTATTTTAACCACTTTTATATATACAGATCAATGGTATTAAGTACATTCAAGTTGTTGTCTATTTAAAAAATACTGTAGTCCAGAGTCATAAAAAGTCCATCAGAGTGTGAGGTCTATGGGGGCAGAAATGATATCTTATTCTCAATTATATTTGCAGAGACGATACTGTGCCTGGCACGTACAGGTCCAAATATTTGTTGAATGGACAAAATGTTGGTTTTCAGGTTTCTTAGTTGTTTCACTGTTAGTGTCTTAGTCAGCTCCAGCTACTGTAAAAAAATACCATCAACCAGGTGGCTTAATAACAACAACGATTTATTTCTCACAGTGCTGAAGGCTGGAACTTCAAGATCATGGTGTCAGCATGGTTGGGTTCTGATGAGGACCTTCTTCCATGTTGCAGTCAGATTGTAGTCTCACATAGCAGAAAGAGTGCTAGCAAGCTCTATTATATTCTATTGTATTCTCACATAGCAGAAAGAGTGCTAGTAAGCTCTCTGGCCTCTTCTTTATAAGGGCACTAAACCTACCCATTCATGAGGGCTTCACCTTCGTGACCTAATTACCTCCCAGACTTCCCTCTTCCACATACCATCACATTGGAATTAGGGTTTCAACACAAGAATTTGGTGGGGTGGGGAGCACAAATATTCAGTTTGTAACAGCATAATAGGGTTCTCTAATGAAACAGAATCAATAAGATGTGTATGTATATATATTATATATCCATGTATCCATATGTCTTTTTCTATTTTAAGGAATTGGCTTAAACAATCATGGAGGCTTAAAAGTCCAAAATTCCTAGGCTAGGCAGGCAGGCCGGCTGGAAGGCTGACAGGCTGGAGACCCAGAGAAGAGTTGATGTTGCAATTGGAGTTCAAAGAGAATCTGTTTTCTGAATTTCTTCTTCCACAGAAGAGGTTGGTCCTTTTCTTAAGGTCTTTAGCTGACTGGATGAGGCCCTCCTGGATTATGGAGGGCCATCTGTTTTACTCAGTCTATTGATTTAATGTTAATCTCATCTAAAAATTACCTTCACAGAAGTATCCACATGTGTTTGACCAAATATCTGGGTACTGTGGCCTATCCAAGTTGACACATAAAAGAAACCATCACATTTAGGATATACTTTAACAAACATCAAAAAACAAAGCCTTATAAAGGATGGAAGTTAGGTTTACGCTTACTCCAAGTGTAAACAGTTCAGGGTTGATTGATGACTGTACCATCTTGGGGTCCCAGGCTCCTTCTATCTTGTTGCTCTGCCATTTTCCACATAGTACTTTCTTGTAGCAGAAAAGGGAGGTGGTAAGGGAATGGTGTACTCCTTCCCATTTAAGTGCATGACTTTAAAATTGCACATATCACTTGTGCGTGCATTCCATTAGCTGGAACCCAGTCCGGTAGACACACTTTAGTGCAAGAGAGGCTGAGAAATATAGTCTTTGACTAGGTAGCCAGAAGCCCACTAACACTGCCATTACTATATCAAAAGGGAAGGATAGATGTTAGGGTGAGGGGGGTGTTCATCAGTCTCTGACAGTGTTCATTCATATTTTGTGTTACATTACATTTGATTGGAGTTCAGGAGGTTAACTACTAATATTAAATCTGCTCATTCAAATTAGAGAGATTGAGAGTTATAACACAACTTAAGTTCCATAATTGATGTTATTGAATTTGACCTTTCTTCTGCACTTAAAGCATGTGTCTTGGGTGAATCTGCACATGAAATTTGATGTACCAAATGGAAAGCTGAGGCAGAAGACAGGAACAGAGATTCAGAAACCCACCTTGATAAGGCTATTCCAGTTCATTCTTTAGGAAGTAAGTGACTGTGAAAGTTTTGGAGCAGTGTTAGAATATGACAGATTGGGGTAATGGGAGGATAATCTGGTGGTTGCACATTGGTTGCTGGATGACGTCCAAATGCATGCATATGGTTTACAAAGAACTGCCCGTCTGCTTCACCTCAACTCCTGGCATCCACCTTTACTGCCTATGTCCTGGCCACACCGAATAACAGTTCCTTAACTGTTCCTTATTATTACGCATCTCTATGTCTTCCAGCAACTCTGCTCACCATTTTTGTTACCTTTTTAAAATAGAAATTTGGAGATTAAGGAAGGGAGCTAAAGGACCGTTAAATTGGAGGAGTGAGCCTTCTCAGGTCCACCTGTCTGTCTCTGCTATTCTTTGAGTGCCGCAGTGTTTCAGAAAGTGTGCTAGGTGCGTTCCTTTTGTCACCTCTCCATCCTCATGACACCCGAGGCATATGCCATTATCCATGTTTTGCAACTGAGAAGCTGAGGCAGTTTAATGACTGACTCAAGTTTACAACAGTCAGAAACTGACAGAACCAGGAATTGTCTGACTTCTGAGCCTGGGTTTTTCCCACCACAGATTGTTCTTCTCTTTGGAAAGAAGGTCCTAGGCTTAAGAGGATTAGTAACAGTGTATCAAGGGGGCTGTGGAATCTCCGGGAGCTTCAGTGTCAGGTTGGAGTTACACTTGCTGGGTGTGCCACTGGGGAGCTTTTACCTCGATTAGTTGTGATGTGACCCGCCCTGCCGACTCTGTACTTATGTTGGGGGAAACTGGGAAAATGAGGGAGGAAGCATATTTCGAATGCAGTTTAAACCAGTTAGAATGAATTCATCCTTGACTCCTGAAAGCTTGTAATCTTCATAATCTGTTTTCTAGTGTTACTATTTTGGATATGAGGTATGGGATAGTAAATGAATGCTTTAGGGTTGTGTGAGCTGAACAGTGTTAAAAATGTGCTTTTCTCTCATCCTGAGGATCTTCTAGTAATCCACTAGATGGAGCACCTGGTTTGAATATGTTTCATGGTTAGAAGCTGGAAGAAAAGACATGGTCTTCATGTCAGAGCCCCATCACAGGCCCCTTGAAGTTGGCCAGGCATTTTGATTTTTATTTTTTCCTCTCTAAATATAAAACCTTTATTAACTCAGCACATCTATGTGTAAGGAGCATTTGAGGTTCTTCTGGGACCTGACAGAAAACCGTCATGGTAGAGTAGAAAGAATTTTAATCTGAAATCTGGGGATGTGAGAGTAGAAGTCCTAGTTCAGACACTCAGTTCTCTGTGACTTTGGTCTTTAACCATCTTTAAGCCTCAGTGTCCTCGCTTGTAACATTGTTGCAATAGGCGAGATGTAAGATATGCCCTCTACAGGTTAGGTATATTGGGCCTTCTGTGCCATCCCTTCAGACCACCTTCACGATCAAATATGCATGAGCTTCCATTTTGCCTGACTGAAATTGCACTCATTGCTAGTGTCTACAATGTGGAAAATCCATCCCATTGAAGGCTGAAGGGATCTTTGACAGCATGAGTTCGTTTGCCATTGAGGTACTTCATCTGCTGGCATTCCCACTCATGCATGAGCACCTCCTTGGGGCAGTAGTTTCATTCCCTCGCAAGTGGCTTATGCTATTTTAGGGCACTGCTGGTTATTAGAATCTTTACATATTGGTCCTGGTTGATCTTCCCAGAGCAGCCTATGGGCTGCTTGTAATCTAATCTGTCTTTCATATTCAGATTTTCTGTTTTGGAACTAAGATGGAATATTTATTTTTGCCTTCTGTACTACTGGGCCTGGCTGAATGAAATGATATATAAGAAATTAAACATGTTATCAAAATGCTTTTTGGTTTTTAGTTCTCATCTGATGGATAGGAAGGTGTATGTATATTTAAATCTGTTACCTGTGCTCAGATGTCTTAAAACATAGGTCCTAGAATTTGTAGCTTTCATAGCAAGGAACTATTCTTTAACAGTTGTTGACATATTTGTTCCTAAAAGCCAATGATGTCTTACTTAGACTACTGGAATATGCTCCTAAATGTTTAATGAAGTGAAATTAAAACTTTCATTTTTAGGTAACTCTGAACTATGGGAGTGTATAACTTCACTATTCCTGATTTCTGTTAATTTTTAATTAAATAGACATCTGCTAAATTAAAGACTTTCACATTGGTTGACATTGTTGTTGGTTGCCAAGTACAAGAGTTTGTGATATTTTGAAACAGACTCTTCAAGAATTTCTTTTAAACTATACAAGTTTGGTATTTCCAGTAGAAACAAAATACCAGGTCTGTTTTAATTTATGTCATGTAAATTAATACATTTATAGCACTTTCCCTTTCAGTTGAGGAAAAGGACCTAGCATCAGGCTTATCTCTCCCAAAGAGGGGTTTTAGGGGTGCATATATTTGAATGCATTTTGGAATCAGTTTTAACAGTGTATAATCTCATTGGCACTCCTTGGACTGAAGCCACTTAGCATTAAAATGCACCGTGATCTCCTGGTGACCTCCAGTCAGTGACCTACATTGGTGAGGAAATTTGAATCATCAGGATGTTTCTTTGGCTATCTAATAGATTTAACCCAGGTACTGACTATTATGAAATCAAGAAGCGTATCTTCCCAGAAGTGTCCTTGCGTGTGTTCACTTGTGGAAGTTGGAGGAATCAAATCTCTCTCTCTCTCTCTCTCTCTCTCTCTCTCTCTCTTCTGAGGTGTGTTTTGGAATGCCCTAAGCAGGCTGTTGTGACATCAGCCCTTGAATTTACTGTGGTTCTCATCAGGAACAGTAGGAATAATACCTCATCTATGGAAGAAGGTGGAACATGAAGCAAACCTGAAAACAAAAGCTTTACATTGGCTATGCATAAACCATGTTTGCTGTTTGGAAAGTTTTCCTAGGGGGCCTGGGATAGTAATAGTGATCCCTGACCACTTAACATTCTCATCGATGTTCTTTGGCTCTGTGGTTTTATACTGCCCCTTTTTCGTTAGATGAAAAGGACTTAGCTATAGAGAACCACATCTATGTTAAGGAACCAATATAACTAGGTAAAGAACTGTAAGTTCACATTCTTCAGAACCTTATGTGTACAAATACTTGATGATTTTTAATTCCTCTTTATATTATGCTCATTGTTAACAGGATTTAATGTGGCATGCTGGAAAAAGCAGGGACTTTGGAGCCGGAGAGCCCTGGCTCATATTTCAGATACCAGCTGGGTGACTTTGGTCAAGTTAGTTTATTTCTCTGAGCCTTCATCTGTAACGGAAGAGCATTTGTTCAGGTGACCCTAGTCTCATGGCTTAATTAGTTCCTGGATAACATTTGAAGTGACGTCTGTTAAATTTATAGACATTTCCTTTAGGCACAATGTTACAAATTGGAATTCTATTCTAGAAAATTTTATGCTATAAAAGCACCAGAAATTAATTTTTAAAGTGACAAGAATACTTATTTTTTAAAAAAAATCAATTATGGAAAATAAGATGTTTATTATAAAGTCTATGTTGTTAGTATTCCTTTTTGAGATAATTTACATGGGTTTTTGGAGAAGAGTCTTCTTAAAATATGAATGCATTGAACTTTGGGCTAAAGATTAGTTATTTTCCTGTTAAACTCTCGTAGCAAGCATGAACATTTTTCATCATCCAGGAATCAACAAATGAATTCAAAATCTGAGTCAGTCATTTAAAAAAAAAGTATTTGCCTGTTTTTGAATGGTAAGATTAGGGAAGGGAGTGGTTCCATCTTCAGAGTTCCCTTACTTGTACATTGTAATGATACCTGAGTTCAAGGTCACATTTGTTTTCAAAGTCAAGCACAATTTCAGTGATATACATGATGTATTTGGTTGTATTTGATACCAATGGTCAATTAGGCTTTGTGGGTTTATAATGAGGCATCATTAGTCTGTGTTCCTTGGCAATGTCACTGTTAAGAGGCATTCCTAAAGAAAAAAATGAAAAACCTGTTTCTTCACAAGAGAATATTTTCTCAACTTCAAAATGTTGTCTTTCTCTTTAATGATGTTAGCTAGATCTGAATGCTAGTACTATCCCATCTGTTCTGTTTTGAAGCAGTGAAACCATCTTTCACTTAAGCTGGACATTTCTTTTATGTCTCTTACCAAACCTATCCTTTAGCATTTGAAACGTGTTCTTTAACCATTTGCTAAGATGGTTTGGTTCTTAGGCCTGCTGTATTTATTACATGCAATTATATATATGTGCAGACACAAATGTTCCATTTTTGCATATCAATGTGTTGTGATTTCTTATGATTTATTTCATATGCCAATGACACTAGATTTTCTTGAAATGTTTTTCCTAGTCTTTTATTTCACAGCATTCTGAATTTTAAATGTACAATTCAATGAGTTTTAGTAAATTTGCACATTTGTGCAATCATCACCATGATCTAATTTCAGAACATTTCAATTACTCTTGAAAGAAGTCTCATGCCCATTAGCAGTTTCTCTCTACCCCCGACTCCAGGCAACCACGAATCTGTCTCTACAGATTTGCCTTTTCTGAACATTTTATATAAGTGGAATCACTCAATATGTAGCCTTTGCATCTGGCCCCTTTTGAGATTTATTTATGCTTGTAGCATGTATCAGTACTTCATTCCTTTTTATTGTCAAATAGTGTATTCCATTCTGTTGTCTGGATAAACCACATTTTGCTTATCTATTTACCAGTTGATAGACATTTGGTTTGTTTTCATTTTTTGGCTGTCATGAATAATGCTACAGTGAACATTTGTATACAAGTCTTTGTGTGGACATGTGTTTTCACTTTTCTTGGGTGGATACCTAGGAGTGGACTTGCTAGGTCATGTGGTAACTGTTGCCCAAAGTGGCTTTGTTAGCAATGTGTGAGGGTTTCACCTACTCTACATCCTTGCCAACACTCACTATATCAGTCTTTTAAAATTTTAGCCATCATAATAGGTATGTAGTAGGATGTCACTGTAGTTTTAATTTGCATTTTCCTAAAGACTAAGGATGTTGAACATCTTTTTATCTGCTCATGGCCATTTTCCTATCTTCTTTGATGATATAACCTAATGTAATACAAAGTCAGTGTTCAGCATGGAAACAAAAGTTATTCTACTTATTTTAACAGATAATTAAATATAAAGAATTGTTATTAGGTATAAAGTTGTTAATAAGTAGGTAACTGAAAAGATAAAAAGCAAACACTAAGATAACATGGAGGTAGTGGCTATAGGAAGCAGCCATCAACTGTAGGGCTGGGGGCAAATGGGGTGGAATCTTTATTAAATCTTTAGAAGCTTAGAGGAGAGGCCCCACAGAGCTGAAACCCAGACCTCTGGAGTGGGTGGTGGTGCAGGTGTTTCTGAGGGGAGTGTAAGAGGCTAGTTCTGTAAGTGCTGAAAAACTGCAGGCCAGATTCTGCTGCTGCGCTAGAAGGAACTGCTGCTGCCCTGGTGAAGAAGTGTTGCTGGGGTGACACTGGGAGCTAAAGCCAGCAGGAAGCAGAGGGGAAGGAGCTAGTCTCCCTCTAGTGTGCCCTGGTGGCAGAGCCTAACAGGGAGCCAACTGGTAAAACAGAAATACGGTTTTCAGAGTTACAAAGCTGAGTTTGGAAGGATATGGGTTGGAGCAGGGAGAGAATAGCCATATAATTGGCCAGCCCACCCCTTTGAATATTCAGTATCTAGACCAAGGCTCCTAAACATATTTTAACTTCCACACAACAAAAACTACTTTCTTTTCGTCTAACAGAACATTCTTACACAAATGAAAATGTTCTCACCAGCTCCCTAAAATGTGGTGTCACAAAGTCTCATTAGTGTATCCATCTCTAGGAGGTAGTCACATTACCTGTTGCAGGGCTTCGTTAATTCCTACTTAAATTTAGCTAAAGTTCTGCTTGAATGTTGTGTTACCCAGAGTTAAATTGTAGAGGTAAGTTTCAACAATGCTTGTATACAATGCAAGAGGGAGGAGAAGAAATTGGTTTTCTCTCTGTCTCCCCAAAAGCAAGAAGGTAATATACATATCTGCCACTTGGCAGTAGTTGAGATTTGTATTTTTCTTCTCCTGTTACCTGTTCCATGTTTCCTTTGTACTTCAACTGATTAGGTTTCTGTACCTGAAGGTCTGAATTCTCAGTGGTTCTGCCTTTTGTTGGATTGCTGTGGTTTTCCATTAACTTTTACGTTGGAGATAGAAGTACTAAGAGCTGCCCTGAAGAAGGAAGCCGTGGTCCTTCCTGACCCTGTGGGAGGCAGCAACCCAGGGTCCTCTCACTCCTACTGGCAGTGTATCCTCCTCACTGGCCTCTTGGCTTAGTGGCTGAGGAGCCCAGAATGACTCAGTGGCAGTCTCACCTTCCCGTTGCTGTCTCCCTTTAATAGCTCCCTTAAAACCAGGTCCTCTGTACTAGCAGGGATGAAAAACAGAAATTTTTGGAGTGGGTTATTAGGGTAATAGTGAGAGGGGCCACTCCTACTTATCCTATTGATTCCTAGACCAGTATTGTCTTACTTTGGGGAGAGATGAGTCAAAGCGTGTACTGTGTTGTGTGAGACAGAACTCCATCTTTCAGAATGTTCCCTTACAACTGTTGTCTTCAGTAGGCTGCACTATTCTTGCACTGGGTCACCTGCTTGTGGATGATGGGATATGTAGTGAGACTGGTGACTTCCAAGTGCTGAGAGATGCTCAGAACTGGTATATGCAGTGGTTTTCAAATTGCAGGCCATGAGCCACGAGTGGTCCTGAAAACAGTTCCGAGAGCTATACCACTTTCCTCCCTCCCTCTCTTCCTTCCAGTGAACTGTAATAGACCAGAGAGACTGGAATAGCAAATAACATTGTATGACACGGGTTATAATTGCAATTGTATTTTTGGAAATATTTTTACACACATTTACCATATCATGATTTATAATGAATTTCTCAGTATGTTTCATGATAACAATACTTTGAAAGCTAGAGGTCTAAAGAGACATATGACTTTGTGGTTCCCTTATCACCAGCCTCTAGTGGTTTAATGTGTTGATTTCTCAGTAGAATTCCATGTGGTGTTCGCATTGGCAGCAGCCCTTTAGTGGGCATGAGGATAGGCTTCTGTTGAAATCTTGTTTCCTTGGAACAAGGTCCTAAGATGGCCATCATGAGTGGGATCACCTGTAAAATTGAACTTTTAGGGTTGTTTAGAAGATTAAACGAGGCTGGGCACGGTAGCTCATGCCTGTAATCCCAGCACTTTGGGAGGCTGAGGCAGGTGGATCATGAGGTCAGGAGTTCGAGACCAGCCTGGCCAATATGGTGAAACCCTGTCTCTACTAAAAAATATAAAAATTAGCTGGGCGTGGTGGTGTGGTTCCAGCTGTAGTTCCAGCTACTCTGGAGGCTGAGGCAGGAGAATCGCCTGAACCTGGGAAGGTTGCAGTGAGCCTAGATTGCACCACTGCACTCCAGCCTGGGTAACAAAGTAAGACTCTGTCTCAAAAAAAAAAAAAAACACACACAGACACAAAATGATTAAATGAGGCCATGTGACTCAGTTCTGTCCTCAATATATGAATATAGCAGGAATTCATTCCCATGTAACATACTGTTAAACCAAGAGGTACTCTGCACTGTGCTCTTTATGTAATGTTTATCTTTAGGTTTTACATTTAAAATTTAAATCTCCTACATTGTTGAGATGACTAGACTGGCCTAAATAGAGCTGATTTTTCAATTTGAATAAAATTTCATATTCCCTGTTAACCTTTTTCCATCCCTCCCCTGACTTTTTCTCCAATTGGTATTTTTTTCTTGGATCTTGAAAGTTTTGTGGTTAAAGCAGAGATGAAAAATTTGTGGGAAAATATCTGCAAAATAAATTTCTTTGAATGAATTGGGATAGATGGCTTGGCCCTTGGGTCCAGATCTTGCCTAACATAATAAATAAGCCAAAGTTATTGATCAGACAAAAGGTTTCCCTTAAGTGCTCTTTAAATTTAAAGCAGAATAGCTTTAACCGGCCCTTGGTGAAATCATCTTAACCATTCTTAGCTGTCCTCTCTTTTGCATATGCAGTGCTGGGAATGCTTCTGGGCATTTGCTGTGTTGGGGTAGTGATATGTTTTGGAAAGGTAACTGTATTGAAGTTAGAGTACTTTCAAGAGAAATTCCACTTTGGATAGATATAGCCTCTGATATGTGCAGTCTTGTTTTTTAAAGAAGCACCTTTATCAGGATATGATTCATACATATCCTGATAAAGGTTTTCAGTATATTCAGAGTTGTGCATCCATCACCATAATCAATTTTAGAACATTTTTATTACTTCCCAAAGGAACAGTGGACCCCTTAGCCATCACCCCAGAACTCTGCCCCACCCAACTCCCTAGCCCTAGGGAATTGTTAATCTGCTTTCTGTCTCTAGAGATTTGCCTGTTCTGGACATTTCATAGCAGTGGATTCATGCACTATGTGGTCCTTATGCCTAGCTTCTTTCACTTATCATAATGTTTTCAAGAGTCACCCATGTTGTGGGTTTTCATTTTTTAAAGTTGGTGGATAATATTTCATTGTATTCTATAGTTGTTTATACATTTATCAGTTCATGGACATTTGTGTTATTTCCAGTTTTTGTTTATTAAGAACAGTGCTGCTAAGAGCATTCATGTGTAAGTTTTTGCGGGAACATATTTTCAATGTTTTTGGGTATCTAGGAGTGGGATTACTGGATCATATGATAACCTGTGTTTAACTATTTAAAGAACAGCCAGACTATTTTCCAAAGCGGCTGCCCTGTTTTACCTTCCCATCAGCAGTGTGTGAGGGTTCTAGTTTCAACATATCCTCACCAATACCTGTTATTTTGATTAGCAAAGCCGGTCAAATTGGTACACCAGTCCAGTTGCTACACCAATACTTGTCTTTTGGATTTTAGCCATCTAGTGAGTGTGAAGTGATATCTCATTGTAGTTTTGATTTGCATTTCCCCAATGACTCTTTACTTGGTTATTGGCCATCTTTTTTTTTTTGTCCTATCTGTTCTGTTTTTATTTTTGTTTTCTTTTTAATATGGAATGCTTCATGAATTTGTGTTGTCATCCTTGTGCAGGGACCATACTAGTCTTCTCTTTATCATTCTAATTTTATAATAGTATATGTGGGCTGAAGCAAGCACCTATCTCTTTTTAATTGACAAGGAGGGATAGCAATAATTGTAATCTGTCCAGTTCTTATGTGGAGGATAGTTTCTCCTAAATTTTCCCACTTCTTTGACCTAGTTAAATTCACATAAGCATCAGGGACTATTTGATTGAAGTAATACTCTTTTAAAATGTAGTTACGGTTAAGCCATAACGCAACTGTCTGTATATAAAAGAGAGTCTTGTGAAGGTTCAGAATTTTGTCTTTGTGAAAAGAAATTAAAACCTTGTAAGGAGTCAGCTAAAAAGTGTAAGTTTTATGACCTTCTATAAACAGGGAAATATGGAATATCTAGTTCCTTTTAACCTGACTATAAGCCAGGACAAGCAAGTGCATATTTTTTTTGGTCTTTTCACACTGCTTTAAAAAAAATAGGACAATTTTTAAAAATTGCACTTTCCTTCCTATATTTTAGAGAGGTAACCACATTAGTATCACTGTTACTTTTGATTAATCTAATTGAAAATCTCACCAAATTACAATAGTTTTTAAAATACCAAATTCAAATCTTATGTACGTTTTATGTTTTCCTCTTTGCCCTCAAGGAATGTTTCTTCTGTTGAGACAGCATTTCTATACTGCCACAATGACAGTAAAAGACCGAAAACAGCTGCTAAAATGTAAGATACACGTAATTGATGTATGTAGAATCTGAATTTTAGTCTCTTCACATGTCAGAACAACTTTTCAACAGTCGTAACTTCATATGTGAAGAACATGAACAGTTTCAAGGGTGCATTTGTATGCGAGTTATACTTTATATCTCTTTTATTGTTTAAAGTTGGTATTCCCTGCCATTAAGTGATCTTTTCAGATATCTGCCTAAAATAGAATTTCCTTGGGAATGGCTGGTGGAGGCCAAGAAGAGGTCCCTGAGTTCTGACTTCATTATGCCATTGAGTTTGTCCTGCTTCCTTGTTCTTCATCCAGTGCCTAATTTACAGTGGGGCCATGGGTGTTTCCTGTGCTCATGTGATCCTTGGTGCCATCAGCCCTTCCAGATGTGTTCACTGATGCTTGACAGCTTTGCCAGTAGATGTGCTCCTTGGCAGCTTCTTACATTTGATATAGCATTAGCATTTATGGATTTATTGCTTTTCTTTAAAGAACTGAGCTCCCTTAGAAACCATGGTTTTGCTCCATGACCTCCTATAACAGTAATTTAAGTTGCCATTTCTGGCAGCTTCTGAGCTGAAGGGTCAGTTGGACCTGTCTACATTGTTTGTTTATTCATTTCATGGCTGTCAGTGAAAGTAGTGGAAGTTGTCTATGAATCAGAAATTTAAATCTCAGCTATCTTTTTTCTGTGATGATATATAGTTGGAAGGGTTTTTCCAGGAAGTGCGATGCAGTCATTCATTGCTTAACAGGGATAGGTCCTGTAGCTTATCTTTCCTTTGTGAGGAGCTGAAAGGCCATGGGAGAGAGGAGGAGAAAAGACCAGTTACCCTCCTTTTTTTTCTGGTCTTACACTTCACCTGTTTTTAGAAGTGATTGGGAATCAGTGCCCAGCAAATGGGTTTTCTATTTTGTAAAAATATAGTAAGATATCTGTAACATAAAATTTATCATCTTAACTATTTTTAAGTGTACACATCACATTGATACTAGGGACATTCACATTGCTGTACAACCATCATCACCATTCTTCTCCAGAAATTTTTTATCCTCCCAAACTGTAACTCTGACCCCATTAAACACTAACTCCTCATTTTCTTTCTCCTAGTCCCTGGCAACTACCATGCTACTTTCTGTTTCTATGAATTTGACTATTCTAAGTACCTCATCTAAATGGAATCGTGCAACATTTGTCCTTTTGTGTCTGGTTTATTTCACTTACCACAGAGTCCACAAATTTCATCCATGTTGTAGCATATGCAAAATTTCTTGCATTTTAAGGCTGAATAATCTATTGTGTGTGTAGATACCACATTTTACTTATCTGTTCATCCACTGATGGACGCTTAGGTTGCTTTCACCCCTTGGCTGTTGTGAATAATGCTGTTAGGAATGTGGGTATACACATCTCTCTTCAACTCCTTCTTTCATTTCTTGTGTCTATTCCCAGAGGTAAAATTGCTGGATCATATGGTAATTGTGTTTATTTTTTTGAGGAATCGCCATACTGCTTTCCATAACAGCTGCACTATTTTACATTCCAACCAGCAAATAAGTTGTTTTTCTTAAGCTTTTCTTCCTTTTGAAGACCCGATTGATTGATGGATGGACTGATGGATTGATTTTTAGACAGGCTGGAGTGCAGTGGCACAGTCATAGCTCAGTGTGGTATTCAATTCCTGGGCTCAAGTGATTTTCTTGCCTCAGCCTCCTGGGTAGCTGGGCCTACAGGCTTGTGCCATCACATCCAGCTAATTTAAAACCTTTTTTTGTGTAGACTGGGACCTTGCTATGTTGCTCTGGCTGGTCTTGAACTCCTGGGCTCAAGCAGTCCTCCTGCCTCAGTCTCCGAAAGTGCTGGAATTGCAGGTGCCAGCATTTCTGGCTGACCTGTGTTATTTTAAAAGCTGTTTAACTTGGTCTCCTACCAGAAAAAGGAAGATTCTCTCATTTCTTTTGAGTGACTGTGGTCTCTGAAAGACCTCCCCCTCACCCCCCCAGCCCCTTGCTCCCTGGAGCTAGGTCTGGTTGTTTCCACTTCCTTTCACTTGGTCACTCCATGAGCTTGCCAGTCGTTTAGAGCTGCCCACAGGGACTGTTTGCCACCCTGACATTCTAGCACCAACATGGAGAAACCTGTGCTACTTTGTGTTCTCTACTTTTGGGAACACTTAAATAACACTATTAACAACAGGCCCGACTTCAGTATTTTATGCAATCATAACTTTAGGGATACATTTTTAGCAAAAATATTTTGCTTCACAGTGGTCCAGGCAGAAGGAGTATAGCCCTGAGCTCTCGCAGGGGTCCAACTCCTGTCCACACTATGCCCTCTGGCCCTGCCCGTCACCTCTGTTCACTTCAAGGTAACTGATACTAGACATCTCCAAGTGTTCTAACTCTCTTGTGTATTGAGATGGGGATAATAGATGTTGGATAAATTTAAATATGCAATCAGCCTAAATTTTGAGGATTATGTTCCCGAACTGCATAATAGTAAGAGTTCAAACTTTTATTTAAGAGGTCCTTATTCAATAATACTTTCTTAATTTCCATTATTTAAAGAAAAACCTTTTTTTTATTTTAAGCTCTGAGATATGTGCAGAACGTGCAGGTTTGTTACATAGGTATACATGTGCCATGGTGGTTTGCTGCACCTATCAACCTGTCATCTAGGTTTTAAGCCCCCCATGATTAGGTATTTGTCCTAATTCTCTCCCTCCCTTCGGCCCTCACCCCCCAACAGGCCCCGCTGTGTGATGTTCCCTTCCCTGTGTCCATGTGTTCTCATTGTTCAACTTCCACTTTTTTTTTTTTTTGGAGACAGAGTCTTGCTCTGTCACCAGGCACCAAGCTGGAGTGCAGTGGGGCCATCCTGGCTCACTGCGACCTCTGCCTCCCGGGTTCAAGCAATTCTCCTGCCTCAGCCTCTCGAGTAGCTGGGACTATAGGTGCGTGCCACCACGTCCAGCTAATTTTTGTATTTTTTAGTAGAGACGGGGTTTCACCATGTTGGCCAGGATGGTCTTGATCTCTTGACCTCATGATCCGCCCACCTCGGCCTCCCAAAGTGTTGGGATTACAGGCGTGAGCCACCACGCCCGGCCTCAACTCCCACTTATGAGTGAGAACATGCGGTGTTTGGAGAAAAGCCATTTTCTAATGGTCATTGCTGAAAGCGTCACTCCTTATTTCACAAGCTGTCTTAACTCTTTTTTCATGTTTCAACATCCCCATTTCCCTCTTTAAATCATTTTTTTCAACAAAAATAAAATTTGCTGTTTGAGTTTGCTATGTCTGAAATTCTCATATATTTGAATTTTGTATGAGATGGTTGTATTTTTAGAAGAATTACCCTACTTTTAGTCTCATTATCAGGGAAGAAAACAATTTAATTTGGGACAAAAGAAGAGAGACCAGCATTTGTTGAGCATGTGGTATATACTAGGCTCTGTGCCAGATACTCTAATTACATTTGATTATATTGACTGGTTATAAAAGGAATGAAGCATTGAGAGACCAACTTACATAAGGTTTCTCTGCTCAGCAGAATTCACTGCCTTGCTTTATGAAATATGGACTGTCAGAGATGGAAATAAGCTTTTCAAATGGACTGCCTTTCATAATGGCATTTAAATAGAATGAATGACGTGTTAGACTGATCCATCCTCCCTTTATTTAGGTTTGGTGGAGAGTGCCATATCATGTATGATGTAGTATCATTATGTGAGATCTTCTTTCCAGCCACTGCAGAATGGGGAGAATTCCTCTCCCTTCCTGGCCTCCTGTGATAGACCCCAGGTCTGATATAAGTAGAAGACTTCTATCTGTTTGAAATACAATATTAATTCCAGTTTATAGTTCTAGATTTTTAAGATGTCACTCTAGATTCCTCTTTATTCACGTTTCTAGGACAGTAGTAAATACATCTACCAATCAAACTCATTTGTCTATTAGAATACATTTAAAACAGAAATTTGGCAAAGAGAGAGCTGTAAGTGGGAATAGCTGTTCCAGATGCCTAAGTTTTGTGGGGGCTCAAAGGTTGGGACCAGTTTCCTAGGGTCCCTGGCTGCATGGTTGAGGTTTGTTGTGACCACCAAGTGGGCTAGCAGGTCTTAACCTGAATTTATTTTCTGTGCAGGCTTTCTGGGGGTTTGTACAGCCTGGAGCCCGTTTCCCAGGGTCTAAAATGCACACCCTGAGGGCAGCCCCAGCCACCTCCCATGTTAGGTGGTTTAGTGTATTCCTGAGAAGTGGGACCAAAACAACGTTCAGAAATTGTTGAATTTATCAAGCAAGGTTGCTGTTTAGGTTACACAGTAAATCCTTTGTGAAGTATAAGACAATAGGTACTGAACATATTTCTAGCAATTTCTTGTTTGAGTTCTCTCCTCTTACCTTATTTGAACTTGACAACCTATGGGATGGGCAGAGTGGGTGCTGTTCTCCCCACCCCCATTCTTAAATTTTTTTTTTATTTTTTGAGACAGAGTCTCATTCTGTTGCCCAGGCTGAGGTGCAGTGGTGCCATCTCGGCTCACTGCAACCTCCACCTCCCATGTTCAGGCGATTCTCCTGACTCAGCCTTCCGAGTAGCTGGGACTACAGGCACATGCCACCATGCCTGGTTAATTTTTTGTATGTTTAGTAGAGTTGCGGTTTCATCATGTTGCCCAGGCTGGTCTTGAACTCCTGACCTCAGGTGATCCCCGTGCCTTGACCTCCCTAAGTGCTGGGATTACAGGTGTGAGCCACTGGACCCGGCCTCCCCACCCCCGTTCTTAATAGCAGCTTTGAGATAGAATTCACTATTGAGGGCCACTCTACAGGAATGGGATGGATCTCCTCCACTTGGCCACATTTGCTTTAGATATTGAGTCAGCTGACATCAGACACACCCTAAGAGGGTGTGAAAAGCTTTATTACTCCTATAATGAGGCTTTCTGGGGAGACCAGGGCAGCTCCCAAGAGGTCCTACAGTGGCTTTAGAGAACGGGGAAAGGAGACTGGCTTGGCATTTTTTTGGATGGTTATGGGGGGATGGTATGGAGCGAGAGTTCCCATTGAAGGGTTTGAATTTACTGCTGGTGCCCTAAGAGGGAGCCACCTGGACTTTCCTCTCTGCCTGCCTAGATGTGCACAGAAAGGGATGAAGGAGGAATGAGGCTTCAGAGCATCAGAAGTGTGTCCATTTCTTAAAAATTACATTCACATGCCATAAATGTGTTCAATTCAGTAGTCACAGGCTATATGTGTGTATAGATTATATATACATTTGAGAATATGTATTAGAAACACTGTCTAATTTCTGAACATTTTCTTTACCCTAAAAAGAAACCTCATACCCACTAGCAGTGACCCCATATTTCCTGGTCTCTCAGCCCTACATAATCACTAATCTACTTTCTCTTTATATGGATTTGTCTGTTCTGGACATCTCATTTGAGTATACAATATAGGGTCTTTCATGCCTGGCTTCTTTCACTTCATGTAATGGTTTTAGGCTAGTTCATGCAGTGGCATGCATCAGTGCTTTGTTCCTGCCTGTGATTGAATGATATTCCATTGTGTGGATGTGCTGTACGAGTTTGCCATATTAAAGGATAATTCATTTGGAACATCTGAGGGTGAGATGGTGGGAGAGTCAGGTGTCAGTATTAGCAGGAGAGGAAAGACATGGGCCTGCATCTCAAAAGGGATTCAAAGGCAGACATTTAGTCTTAGGAGTTGTATAAATTAGAAGTGACATTTAAAGATGGGAGAGTAAATGTGATCTCCAAATTAAAATGTACTTCTAGGTGGCTGCACTGGTTGCCAATAGATACCATCCATCTATTCATGTCCTCTGATGAAATTCACGGTAATTTTCATTTTAGCACAACTCAAGTTCATTCAGATACAGAAAAGTCATTGAAACCAAACATACCTTTTGAATTACTCATTTTGTCTTGTTTCTATTATCATGAGACCTGTTTTTGAATACTTCACTCTAAATATGTTCTGTTGCTTTTCAAGAGCCCACTAATTTTGTTGGTTGGCAAATGATTAATACTTGAAATTTGGTACAAGTTGCTTCAATGTATATATGTCTTAGTCCATTTTCTGCTGCTATAACAGAATACCACAAATAGGGTGATTTATAATGAACAGAAATTTATTTGTCCCACTGTTCTGGAGTCTGGAAGGGGTGAGAACATGGCAGCAGCAGCTGGTGAGGGTCTTCATACCGCATCATCCTCTGGTGAATGGTGAAAGGTGGAAGGAAAAGAGAAGATGCAAGAGTGAGAGAGAGAAAGGGGGCTGACCTCATTCTTTTATTGGGAACCCGCTCTTGAGAACACCATTAATCAGTGAGGCTCTGCCCTAATCACTACTAAGAGGTCCCAGTTTTCAGCACTGTCCATGGAGGGTTAAGTTTGTCACTCATGAACTTTGGGGGACACATTCAAACCGTATCATTTAATTAATTTATTTCCAGAAAACATTGCTTTTTCCTTTGAATGAGTTAGGAAATTGTTTCATTCTGTCTCATTGTTTTTTTTTTTAAATTTAGTTTTTACTTTTATTTATCTTTTTTAGCTTTACTGAGGTATGATTGACAACATTGTATAAATTTAAGGTATACGATATAATGATTTGATATACATACATATTGTGAAATGATTACCACAGTCGAATAGCTAACACCTCATTTAGTTACCTTTTTTCTTTCTTTTTTTGTGATGAGACCATTTAGACCGAGCTTGTCCAACCCGTGGCCCAAAGGCCACATGTGTCCCAGAATGGCTTTGAATGTGGCCCAACACAAATTCGTAAACTTTCTTAAAACATTATGAGATTTTCTTTTAAAGCTCATCATCAGCTATCATTAGTGTTAGTGTATTTAATGTGTGGCCCAAGACAATTCTTCTTCTTCTAATGTGGTCCAGGGAAGCCAAAAGATTGGACATCTCTGATTTAGACTCTTGTTTTAAACACTAACTGAGGGTTCTAAAAGTAAATCAAACAGCATATACCAGCAGCTTCCAATGTGCTTAGTTATCATTTATAATTCTTGGTAAAGTTCAAACATAATCTTTTGTATCTCAAATAATATTCCTTGGCCTCTGCAGGCAGGATGTCTAAAATGTGTAATAATAATAACAAATTAATTTTAAATTTCCAGGTACTCTCTTGATGTATTAAAATAATAATTTTAAAGTTATTTCTCTTGCTGTACAGGAGTCAGGTTAATTGGTAGATTTTCTGAATTCTCAAAACTGACATTTAATCCATGTGTTTAGTGTTTTATAGTCTCCAATATTCAGTTTCTGGGTAGATGAGTTTCCATGTTGTTTAGCTGCCAGCATTGTGATGTTGCATGAAGACTCTCCCAATATCACAACATGGGTGTAATCTTGACCCCTATAGCTCTGTTTTAACAGAATCACCCTTTGGAAGTGGAATGCTCTAGACCGGAGAGGGTCATCCTGTTTTGTGCATGTGGCCAACATCTCCCCCTGTTTGATCTTGTATAGCTATTAGACACACTTTGCATAAAAACACAGGAGAGAGAATAAGCCTAGATTTTTGCTTTTTTCTGGGGCCCAGTGGCTAAACTACTCCTCAGAGAAAACAGACATTGTGGGATTACGTGCCTGGATGGTATTCCCTACAGGTATGATTTTACTACATGCACACATTTACACAGCCCCCAGGTACTCAATCAGTATAATTCACTCCAACTTACAAATCCATAGAGAGAAATGAAACTATCTGTTGCCTTGTGAAATAAGGAGTAATATCAGAGTGGATTTTAAAAGATGGTTAACTTTTTTCCTAGTTATATATTGTGGCTGGGAAAGATTTTCCTGTGTGTGCAGCATGGTCTTTTTATAGAGTTAGCCTTTCATTGTTGAGGAAAGAAAATGGCAAGAGTCAACTTGGTATCATATCATTGATGAGCTTCCTTGTTAGCCATTCCCAAAGATTCACATGAGGTAGTATAGTGTCAGTGAGTTCAGTCTGCAGCAGCAGGAGTTGGATTACTTACACACCAAACATAATCGTTCTGACTGTTGAGACCTCAGCATGTATTTCCCATTGCACACTGGAGCACTGCTTCAGAAGGCATGCATCTAGCCAGACTGGGTAGCCCTTTATTCATGTTCTCATTTGCCTCTTTGGTTACCAGAAATAGGAGAATCCTTTTAAGCAGTGTAGTCTTGCTAGCCCTCTCTAGCAAAGAGTAGAGGTGGGCTGAAGTCAAGATCGACACAGCAATGTTGTGTTCCCCTGTGGCTTGCTGTCAGCAAGCTGTTACCCATACGTGCAAAAGGTTGTTTGAAGTGGGCTTGCACGTGTTTCCATAGCAGCAGTCATCTTAGCGATTTCACTCGTTTTTTGGACTTTTTTTTCCCTTTGCTTCTCTGTTTCCTGCTGATGCAGAATTAAATAAACAGCATATTTAGGTCAAGGAAAGAGATGTTTGCTAATATAGATGCTAGGCTAAGCATTCTGGGAGAGCGATTTCTTGCAGCAGATGAACATTCTTTGTGCCTCCCAGCAGCATCTGCAGCAGTGTGGCTGTCTGGCACTGTCTTTTTCATTTTGGGCAGGTTCTGAGATTCAGAACAATCCCAAGCAAATCACAGGAGCCGGCAGTTTTCCAGTAGCCACATGTAAATCTCCTGCTTATTTGTTCTTTGGTATTAAGAGTGAAGCAATCAGCTAGAAAAACGATACTTTAAAGGTTTTGGTGCATCCGAGGTGTGTCATCTTGTGTTTGCACCACCCCTCCTGTTTTACACTCGGAGCCTGGGTTTTTTGTCAGGCTGTTGAGCAGGAGCGGATTCTAGTACGGCAGCTCAAAGCTTCCCTTCTGTTCCGGTACCGGTGACTGCTTGTCATGAAGATGGTACAGTGGGAGCCTGTTTCGGAAGAGCCAAGGAAGAGGATGTGGAGATGGAGTAGAGATTGCTAAAAATCTGAACATCCACACCTTGGGGATGGGTTGCACTACTAGTGTGATTCTGTTTAAAGGCATCCGCACCGTTTTTGAAAGAAACTGTGCTTATATGTGCAAACAGCAAGGAGAGAATAATGCCCTTGAATATACAGCATACAATTGGACAAAAGAAGATTCAGAACTATTGATCTCCTCCTGGCTGGTAAATGCTGTCTTGCTTGATTAACAAGTAGTTTAATGGTGTTAGAATAAACTGTTTTTTACTTGTAAAGCAAATATGTTTATTTATTTCAATGTACATATATATATATATATACATTATATATATATATATATATACATATATATATATATATATGTAATCTGTGTGTATAAATGGGTAATTAGTGGCCTTAAGATTAAATTATGAAGTGAATGTTTGTATGTGTGAGAATGCCATGGATTGATCAAAGCTAAATACATGCAGAGAAAGGAATAAGATATTTGATTAAAGAATAGTTTTCTAATGTAGCTTTACTGGTATATATTTATACACGTTCTTGGTGTAGTCCTAGAAAATAATACGTGGTAAAGTGTATATTTAGGGTATTATATATGTGATCCCTTTCCCAGTGATAGTGAATTATTTAGCCCCTTTACATCCCAGTGTTCTAGTTGGCTAGGTTTTTCTTACTAATGGCTTATGGTCAGTCCTTGATTCTGGGGGAGAAATGTAAAGGGAGCATGAAAGAAAACTATGATGGGTAAAAGACAAATATTTATAGTCTTATTTTTTCTTAAAAATCCAGCTACTTAACACGTTTTGGGGTGAAGGGTCTTGAGAGTGAGAGGACGTGCAGTTTGACATGACACTTCTGTGTTCTGTCCCTTTATCAGGTATGAAGAGGTGTCAAGTCACAGATGGGTGTGCCTCTTGTGGCCTTCCCACCAGCACCAGGCTTGTGGGGAGCCACATATGGATCTCCTCCTCCCTCAGGATGCCTTGCCATTTTCCCTTCTGTTCTTATCACAGCTTTTGTCAAAATGAGTTGGGACAAATATATCTCAGAGTTTCTGTGTGTGTGTCTTGCCAGCAGCTGCTTGGTACAGCGAAGCGTGCGGAAGCACTGAGACCTTTCCTGGCTGCTGAGGCTACCATCTGAGACTGAGAAGGTGGTATTGGCATGCCATATGCCCTTGTGATCAGGTTGGGGGGCCCCAGCCTTGTGGGAACCCAGAGAGGGGATGCATTTTATGGAGGTTCTTATGTCAGCACTTGCAATATGTGGGAGGAAGAAAGGAGAGCATCAGTCAAGGCATCAGATGCATTTTGCAAGTCAGTGTTATGTATAGTTGGAATTTAAGTGGTGCTATATTAACTGCTAAATATTTTAAGCTCTGATATATTTTGGGATATGCTTTTGTGAATAACTGGTATCAGAGATTAGAAGGACTAACTCCTTATAGCACTCTGTTCCATTAGTGTATCCATAACCTGGAAGCCAGGGACCTACTTGGGCCAGTAATGGCAATGCCCCTCCCATGCGGCAAGCTTCTGCTCCCTCAGGCCAGACTCACTTGTCTTTGGTTAACCTGACTTTAAGAGATTTTGCATGTTTTTCTTTTCTCTTGTATTGCCTGGGAGAAGAGTAACCTGCCAGGGGCTCTGTCAGAGCTCTGGGTCTGGGATTCTGGAACACTGCTGTCATGCATCCTGTCGGCTGCTCTCTGCCCACAACCCTTGCCTGCACTAGCAGGCCGTCCGTGCATGTAGCAGAGGTGCTGCTGAATGGAAAGATGCCCCCTCACTCCACACTGGTCTTTCTGCTGGTGTCCTTGACCTCTGCAGCCTCTTCTCTATGTAGCAGAGTGGCCCTCTGAAAAGGAGTCAGGCCATGTCACTCTTCTGCTCCGGACCTTCTGCCACTCAGGGTCAAATGCAGGGTCAAATACAGTGGCCTCCAGCCCCATCTCCAGCACTGCCTAGCACTCCCTCCTTCTCTTCACCTGTGTGCCTCTCTCTTTTCTGCTCCTTCCTCACCTCACTCTGGCCACCCAGGCTGCCTTGCTGTTTCCACTTCCTAGGACATCTCCACTAGGAATTGCACTGTTCATTGCCTGGCCTTTGCTCAGACCCCCTTCTCAGTGAGGCTTCTGTGACCCCCTGAAATGCTTCTGGCACACCCTTTCCCCAGACCCTGGGTAGTTTCTTCTTCACCTGATGTACTCTTAGTCCAGAATAACAGTGTAAGTGTAGTAATAGTAATTAGTAAGTGTTACTAAGAGTACACTTATAGTACAAGAACAAGATTCATGGCCAGGCATGTGGTGGCTTATGCTTGTGATCCCAGTGCTTTGGGAGGCCAAGGCAGGAGGATGGCTTGAGACCAGGAGTTCAAGACCAGCCTGGACAGCATAGTGAGATCGCATTTCTACCCCCCTCCCCCCAAAAAAGCCAGACATATATTGGTGCACATCTGTGGTCTCAGCTACTCAGAAGGCTGAAGCGGGAGGGTCACTTGAGCCTAGGAGTCCAAGTTTACAGTGATCTGTGTGTGCAACACTGCACTCCAGCCTGGGAAACAAAGCAAGACCCTATTGCAAAAAAAAAAAAAAAAAAGAATCAGATTGATGATTGGAATTTTTGTGTGCCTTATTCACTGCTCTGCTCCTGACAGCTAGAACAGTACCTGGCTCTATAGTAAATGCTCAGTCAATGAGGGAATACTGATAAAATGGTTTTTACAGTCCTGAAGTTGAACTTGGAGAAGCTACCAAGAAGATTAGTTAAAATCACTTATTATAAAGCCAAAATGTGTGTTTTTAAAAAAATTTAACTGGCTCACCGTTAATGATCTCTCCGAGCCTGTTGACCATTCCGCTCCCTAGAGGTATGCTTCTAACCCTTCTGTCATGGCACCACACCAAGAAGTTGTGTGGTTCATGGCTGAATGTCTGTGGGCTTGCAGTGGTAATGACTGACAATTGGATATTGTCCAGACTACCTCTACTGAGACCTATGCAGGCATTTGGGGACCTTATTGTCCTTTAGTTTGAGCCACTTAAGCCATTTCTTAAGGGAGCCCTGCCCATTGGTACTTACTTAGGTCACCCCTATGCAAAGATAGGCTGACTGTCTTCATATGTGGGTTTGCAGCAGGGTTCTCATCTTGGGTAGGATGTCTGCCCTACCTCCAGCTCAGGTGGTGATTCCAGCCTGTGATTCTGCCTTAACTGTCATCAGGTAAGAGCTGTATTTCACCTGCCCTCAGAAAGCATAACCCCCACTTCAGCTACTCACTGTGTACCAAACCTTTATCGATGGAATATAACATTCATGAAGGATGGCCTGAAGGGCTTGAGGCCACCTGTTCTTCTGAAGACTCTGAATGTCCCAAATACCTATCCATCTGTCAGAGAACCACATGCTTGAACTGCCTCGTTTGTCCTCAGTGGAATTTCTGTTCCTGAACTCAGCTTTGTGTTTTTTTCCTTGGGCTATACTGAAGAATGTCTTAAGAAAGTGGTATCTACTGTAAGAATGTTGAGAGCATTGCTTACTTGTTATTGGAATGGCAAGAGGCACTTTGGATGGTGGGTAAGAGTGCTGACTCTGGACTGGGTGCTGTGGCTCACACCTGTAGTCCCAGCACTTTGGGAGGCTAAGGCAGGTGGACAGCCTAAGCCCAGAGTTCAAGACCAGCCTGGGCAACATGGTGAAACCCTGTCTCTACAAAAAATACAAAGATTAGCTGGGCGTGGTGGTGCATGCCTGTAGTCCCAGCTACTTTGAATGCTGAGGCTGGAGGATCACTTGAGTCCTGGAGGTGGAGGCTACAGTGAGCTGTGATTGTACCACTGCACTCCAGCCCTGTTGACAGAAGGAGACTGTGTCTTTAAAAAAAAATACTGACACTGGAGCCAGAGGACCAGGTTTGAGTTATCTTCAATTCACAACTTAATAGTTGTGTGACTTTGGGCAATTTACTTAACCACTCTGTTCCTCAGTTTCCGTATCTGCTATTTGTAGATAATAATGGTACTTGCCTCAGAGGGTTATTAAATGAGTGAATATGTCTAAAATTCTTAGGTCAGTGTCTTGCACATAAGTGCTAATTGTTAGCTATTATGCTTGTCATTTCTGTTTTTTGATGTTCCCTTTATGAGGATCCCTGGAATAAATTTCTTCTCTTCGTAATATGAATGGTTGTGCTTTTCATGAGAACTACTTTGTTTTTATTTTATATACATTATGGTTTGTGTAACTGATCCCAGCCAAGTCATCAGTTAACTGTTAAAGCTAATTTCCAAACATATGACCAAATTCTGGCAGGTATCTAGGCTTTTTCAAAATGACTTTTATATTGCCCTTCAACTTTGCTTACTTTCTTGTATTACCTGCCATTTTATCAGTCTGCTTTTTCTCCTCTGCTTATTAAAATACTTTTAAATTTTATTATGTATATATGTAAGTAACTTTAAATCCTTTTGGAATAAGTTACAATATAAATTAAAAGGTAAGGCCGGGCACGGTGGCTCACGCCTGTAGTCACAGCACTTTGGGAGGCCAAGGTGGGTGGATCACTTGAGGTCAGGAGTTTGAGGCCAGCCTGGCCAACATGGTGAGACCTTGTGTCTACTAAAAATACAAAAATTAGCTGGGCATGGTGGCACATGCCTGTAATCCCAGCTACTTGGGAGGCTGAGGCGGAGGTTGCAGTAAGCTGAGATAGTGCCATTTCATTCCAGCCTGGGTGACTGAGTAAGACTCTGTCTCAGAAAGGAAAAAAAGATAATAGAGAAGCATATAGTGAAGAAAAAGCCTTTTTACCATTACTAAGGATGTCTCTGAGTAACAAACAGATGTCTTGAGTGCAGGATTTAGCTTTGTAAGACTGGGGCTGTTCAGGCTCCTACTGGAATTTATATTTAAATGGTGAATCAGCCACATGGTGGGTGCTACACTAGGAGATGTACTTATCTGGGCAGTTGTGGACAGGCTGAATTTCAAGTATAGACACCTACATTTTGACTAGTTTTGACTAGTAATTCTACCACAGTTGAGGGACAAGACTGATTTGGGAAGATTTTATTCCTGAGTATAGATTTTTCCTAAAGTATTTCCCCTTTTCTGATTAATTGACTGTGTTAGTTCAACTCATTTAGGAAGCAATCTTGATTGCTTATTTATGCTGAGTGTTCAAAAGTGATGGGGATGCTGACACATGGGACACGCAGGTACTGCCTGAGGACAGGAAGGGATGGCTCAGCTCAGAGTCTCTATTGGCGGTTGGGACTCTTGAGCTGAAACAAAACACATTGTCAATTCCATTTTTCCTTGTCTGGACAAGTTTGTGATGGGCCTACTTATTGGCTAGGATTGACCTATTTTACTCATAGCTAGCAATATCATATTCTACTTTAAGTAGCTGTGGAAGAATTGAAGAGCTGTTGGATTATTCTCAGCATGTTCTGTTTTTGCCAATTATAACTGAAGTGGAAGAACTTGCTCGGTTAGAACTTTAACAGCAGCTAGGACCCTGTCAGCTGCTTAATAAAGAGCAGTAATATGAGGAAAGTGCTTGTCACAAGAGGAGAAAACAAACTTGTCTTCAGTTTCTTTTGTGACACCTTGGGATAATGCAGCTATAATTTTACCCATTGTAAATTAATATTTCATTTCTTTTTGCCTTATGGCCTTAAAACTTTGAAGTTTTTCATCTCTTTACCATTACAAGATTTCCTAAATGTCTTCAGCATGTCTTCAGCCTTTGTTACTATTATAAACTTTTATCAGACCACTTTATCTCCCCAAACAGTACCAAAGTGCTAAACAGGCTTTTCTAATGAGAAAAACCTAAGGGCTACGAAAATCCTTTAATTGATCATTTACTTATTTAACAGTCATTTGTTGAATGTGTGCACTGTGCAAAGACAGCAGAAGTTGAAAATGATATGCTCTCTGGCCCTTGAGAGCCCCCATCCTGCTTGTGTGTGTGTTTAGGGGTGGGGACAGGTGGGATCTCAAGGGCTGGCTGAGAGATAAGTGACATAATAATCAGTGACAAGGTATGTGAAAATGGAATAATAATACCTGTCAGCTGGGGGCAGATAGGGAAAGTAGAGGCTAGATCTTGATTATCTTAAGTGTTCTCATGGCTTTTTCTTGCACATTTATATCGATTTTACATGCTTTGAGGTGTCATGAAGGCCTGGAGTCTGCTTGGCTGCCTTCTGGTGCCAGAACACTTCTTGGCTTAAGGTCTGGTCACAGCAACATGGCTTTGGGTAGGCTATGTTTTCCATTTTATTTCTAATATTTTTCCTAATGATGCCTGGTGGATTTTGTTATCTGTTTTGATCACGACAGAAAGTGGGCTGATGTTTTCAAGAAACAGTCTGCTCTGGTTCCGCAATCCATTTCCTGTGTCATAACTGAGACTGCCCTGCTCTATTGTGCCTGCGTGCAGCCAATGTGTGAGAGCGCGAGACAGGACCAGACCTTTCCCCAGTGCTTTGTTAAAATATACTGTCTTATTTATCAGTGGGATTCCTTTGTGTTAATGTTTGTTAAGCTATGAACTAGTAATACACACTTACTGTGAAACCAAGCATGCCAGTGTCCGATAACACAGAGGCAACTACTGTTTTAAACATCTTGAGACATAACCTTTCCAGGTTTCATTCACATATAGCACTATTCATAAAAAAAAAATGTGACAAGTTGCAATGGACTGATTGTGTGCCCCCCGCCCCGCCCACCCCAATTCATATGTTGAACCTCTAACCCCGAACGGGATTGTGTTTGGCAACAGAGTCTTTAGGAGGTAATTGAGGGTACATCAGGCCATAAGGGTGTGGCCCTAATCTTACAGTATTGTGGCCTTATAAAAAGAGGAAGGGGTCCTCCTGGGACCCCCCCACCCAAGTGAGGACACTGGAAGAAGCCAAGATAGCCTTCACCAGGGCCTGACCATACTGGCACCTTGATCTCAGACTTCCAGTCTTAGAATGGTGAGAAAATACATTTCTGTTGCTTAGCCACGCAGTCTATAGTATTTTGTATAGCAGCTTTAGCTGACTAAAATACAAGTAGAGTATAAGAAGAATGTTGTTACGTTATTTAGTCTTGTATCTTGCTTTAAAGAGACTCTACAATATATCATAAACATCTGTTCATGTCAATGAATGGACATTTATGTCTCATTCGTAATGATGTCATTTCATTTTATGGATATAACATATTTTATTTGACCTATACCCTCTGTTCCATTTTCCTTTCCAATTATAAATGTTGTGATAAATATCTATGCATATATACTTTAAACATTTGTCCAGTTGTTTTCTTAGCAGATTTCCAGATCTGGAGTAGGTCAAAATATATTTACTTGTTAAAGGATTTTGGTATGTATAGCCAGACTGCCCTCCAGAAGGATTATTTTGAGATTTTAAGAAATTCGGCATAAGAAGGTTTGTGTTTACCTCTTCTGACTTCAAGCAGTTTGTTTTCATTATTGCTATTTATGAGGCTGATGATGGGGTTACCTGTTGAACAGAATATAGTGACTTCGATTGCTGTATACTTAGCCAAGTAACACAGTCACATCAGGGTTCAAATTAGCACTAATTTTGCCTCTACTCCTGGAAGCATGACCGTAAGCATTCTTAAACATCCCAGGAGAGTTCTGAAATGTTCCATTATGGGGGCTGGAATGTGTTTGTTCTGAGAGGCCTTCTTCCTTTTAGAGTTGCAATAGCTATTTCATGGATATTCAGAAGTAAAGAGCAGCAGAAATACTGAGTACAAACAGATGAATAAAGCTGCTACTGCTTTGCTCAAGTAGATTTCTGTTTTTCCCATGGCCTTAGTGAGAAGCAAAGACCTTTTTGCATTACATTTTTTATTTTTAAATTTTATTATTTTTTTTGAGATGGAGTTTCACTCTTTCACCCAGGCTGGAGTGCACTAGCATGATCTTGGCTCACTGTGATCTCTACCTTCCAGTTTCAAGTGATTCTCCTGTCTCAGCCTTCTGAGTAGCTGGGATTACAGGCGCATGCCACCATGCCAAGCTAATTTTAGTAGAGACAAAGTTTCACCATGTTGGCTAGGCTGGTCTCGAACTCCTGACCTCGTGATCTGCCTGCCTCTGCCTCCCAAAGTGCTAGGATTACAGGTATGAGCCATCGTGTCCAGCCAAATTTTAATTTTTTGAGACCCGGTCTGGCTCAGTCACCCAGGTTGGAATACAGTGGTGCAATTTTGGCTCACTAAAGCCTCCGCCTCCTGGGCTCAAACCATCCTGCCACCTGAGCCTCTTGAGTAGTTGGGACTACAGGCAAGCACCATCAAGCCTAGGTAATTTTTTGTATTTCTTATAGAGACAGGGTTTCACCTTGTTGTCAGGCTGGTCTCGAACTCTGGAAGTAAAGTGATTCACCCATCTTTCCTCCCAAAGTGCTGGCATCACAGGTGTGAGCCACCATGCCCCGCCATGCTTTTGCTTTTTAAAAGTAACATTTGTTGTCTTTCATATTTAGAATACATAAATACTGTAGAAAATTTAGAGACTGCAAAGAAGAATAAGAGGGAAACAAAAATCACCCATAACCCCACAGCCCAGAAATTAAAGCTGCTTAATTTATGGCATATGTTTTCTGATATTTCTCTCTGCTTATGCAAATATTAAAAATGAAATAACTGTCCATAAAAAGTTTCTGATGCATTTTTCACTTACCATCTTATTATGAGCATTTTTTCTTTTTTTTTTTTTTTAGAAAGAAAGAAAAAGAGAAAAGAAAGAAAGAGTGAAAGAAAGAAAAAAAGAAAGAATGTAAGAGAGAAAGAAAGAAGAAGAGAAAGAGGGAGAGAGAACGGGATTCTTGTTCTATTGCCCAGGCTAGAATGCAGTCTAAAAATGGGTATTAAAAACCTCTTTTATGCCAGTAATTGTGCTTAACAATGGAGACAGGAAGGAATAAG